>APFE030359086.1:0-12999 GCA_000404065.3 Pinus taeda
TACTCCTTTTTCATCATATGATCCCTTAAGTCCGAAAAAGTATAAAATAATACAAAAGGGATGAATTTTCGATAGTTTTAACAAGCCAAACAAGACAAGCGCTCAATCTTTTGTGTAATAATCCCTCAGGTCCAAAAAGATTAAAATCTAGAGGAGGGATAGCACTCTCGGTAGCTTTAAGCAGCTGGAGAGGCCAATTGTTTGGCAATCTTTTCATATTTTACGAGTCAATTGAAAAGAGCTTAAAGGAGACTCATTACGAGTGATATTTTAGGGTAGCTGCTGATTCCAGGTAGGGTTTGGAATTTTCCAATCACAGTAGTGTCACAAGGATGGCTCATAGAATCACCCTTCGCAATTGTTCCTCAAAAGGGTAAACAATCAAATGGAGGCGTATGATCGGTTAAACAGAGTGGAGGTGATGGTAAGAACACGACCAGGGCTCACAAGCTGATGATAATGCATTCGCAATGGTTATTTACTGGAGGTTGGTTCATTTTTTAATGAGCTTAAACTCTGGGGGAGCATTTGCTCATTGCTTAGGTTTAATTTTTAAGGAGCTTGAACTTCGCATAAAAGACTGCTCGTAATAATGGTCATTGATATTCGACCCACCGTTAACACTATGTTCTTTTGACGATCGTACTACCTGTTCAATTACTCCATCCAACAGATTAGAAATGAAAATACATGCTTGAAAAATGAGTTAAAACACTAATACCCTACTTGAATTACGTGAAAAGTAATTTAAAAGTAGTTTTTACCCCTCATTTTCACTAGCTGATTCTGGGAGATTCTGTGGATGATTCTTGGTGCCGTCTGGACTAGGTAGGAGCTAAACCTGTGCTCTTTAGTTTCATTCTTTCCTTTTTGAATTCTGAGCGTGTTTCCATGCTTTTCTGAGCCTCTGGGGTTTGAACAATTCGTTCTTCCCCCATCGCACCCTGTGTACATCCAAAGGTGCAATGCATACTAGGTTGGCCTCTGGCTAGTCAATATGCATAGCTCCCAATACACAGATGGGGTGCGATGGTCGCAAGGAGAGAAACTTGTGCACTGTTTTTTCATGGAAATTTTGCCTGCTTTTTGCCAAATCAGGATCCTGACTCTTCTCTTGTTTGCTTTCAGAGATTCATCAAAGAAAAATTGTGGTTACATGGCGAGAACGCGAGCATGAAGAAGAGGACATGGTTGCTTTACATGATCCAAGTACGGTAACTGCATTGTGGAACTGTGGTTTGCTCAATTTCTTCCGCGTCTCTAGTATGAGGCAACAAATCAACTTGTTGCAATATTTCATCAATGCATGGGATCCTACCAACCAGGTGTTCCAAATTAGAGGCAAATCCATCCCCTTGACTATCGTGGACATCTACTTTTTGACCGGCTTATCGAGGCGTGGTGCCCCTCTCTCACTATCAGGTTCTGCCCGTGGGGGCGAATCCGTGAGGGATTATATTCGTTGATACTGTAGAGAAGGATCTCAGCCGAGCAGGGATGGCAAGATCAAAATCTGAGATGTCACTGACCGGTCCTTGAGGACCATCTTGTTCACCTTTGCTAGACTGGCTGGTAGTGCGGCTCTTCACTTGGCCAACGGGTCCTATATGCAGTATGCCTTAAAATGCCTTGAACCGAAGGTGTTCAACTGGTGTGATGCAGTACTTCCAATAATAAAATAACAACTTACCAAGGAGAAAAACAGACGATCTAAGAACTTTGGCTACGGTTCCATTTTGACCGCTTTTGCCTTGGAGAAGATCCCACTGATGTAGCCGCAGTACATCTCACTTGGTTTGCCGCCACCGACTGAACCACGGATGCAGAGATGGGTTGACCTTATGGCCTGACATGCTGGTCAGCCACAGGTTTCTTTCTCTGATGCTTTCTTTGAGTGGTTCAACCGTCAGGAGATGGCAGATATAATTTATCCAGTTGAATCCACTATCATCATTATATGAATTTCAAATGCATATACAAACCTCATCTTGACTTTGTTTCACTGCCATTTCTCCATAATTTAGAAAGTGAAAAGAAAGAGCATGATGCTATGAGGTTAACACAAGATCGACAAATTAATGAATTTTCTAAAACATACCAAATATGTGCCAAAAGAAACTGCAGCTATGATACATTCAAATTTAGGCAATTATTTTAATATGATTGAGGGCCCGTTTTACCTTTATGGGTGTTTATCATAGAATTAGCATCATTCTGAGAAATAAAGCTTCGAAGAGAAGTTACTGCAACATTCAAGTGCCAAAAATTCACCAAGTTTCTTAAACATGTTATTCGCACAAGAAATATGGAGAAATCATGAAGCATACGAAGAGCTTAATAGAAATCTAAGCAAAAATCTACCTTGATTAGCTCCACTATAAAGTGTTGCACCACTTGTTATCCTTGATAGATGAGTATTTGTAACACCAACATCTGTAGTTACATCAGTATTACCACCTTGATCTTCAGGAATCCTGCCCTCTCCTTCGCTTAAATGATCTACATCTTCATAATTATCAGTTGTTGCCGAAGTACCATGAATTTTGCTAGCAAATTTCAGAAGTATTTTAAATCCTTTAGCACTCTCCTTAGGATTTTCTGCATGGCTCCCCTTTTGATGAGATTGAAAGGTAACTAAATTTCCATTTTCAGCTACTAGTGACATTGACTCTAGAAGCTTGGACATACTCTGTAATAGTGGGCTTGAGTTTGGAAAATCCGAAGTCCCTTCATTTAGACTATCATTCTCAGAAATATGTGCCCTTGGGATGAAGACTCATTAAAGTCTAAAACTTACATCAGTGGCTAAATGAGCATCGTATGTAATAGATTTATTGTAAGATCGTTGCTCATACGAAGTTAAGCGGGAAAATGGTGCATGATATGATTCATCACTCTCATTGATTTGAAGCATGGGTGACAAAGGTTGCAAGGAATTTTCATAATCTTCCAATGCATATGGTTCTGCAGAATTAAGAAAGCCATGCACAGTGGGAGGAACAAATACACTTTTAGATACCTTGTCAGTTTCAAGCTCTTCAGCTGATTTCACCAAGGCTCGAATCAACATTGCCTCATACTCCTTGAGATAGCAAGTGTCTGACAATAAATTAGATAGATTTTGAGCAGATGCATCTTCACCATTTGTCGAAGTTGGAGCATGGATGGGAATAGACCCAAATCATCATATGTTGTTGACATTTGTTGAATAGAGGTTCCCTCACTATCATCTAATGGCATACTATCCAATAAAACATCTCCTCTATGCCTTCCAAGTTTCCACTCCTGTAAGCCAAGGGAGAGGTCAAGGATAGGTATCCCACTCAATACGTCAGGTGATGGCTCCTCCTTTGCTTCAGAAAGTGCCGCATAAAATACTTTCAAAGCATGGATAGCTGAACTTTCCCCTACTTCTGGGGCAGTCCGCGGGCGAGGAAGCAAAAAACCCCCATTTGCGTAAGAGACTGAGTCAAAACCCTTGCAAGAAATCCCTTCCCAGGCTCCCATGAAGTCCATATTTCTCAAATGATCAGACTATCATTTGTAGAAATCAGTGCCCTTGGGAGGAAGACCCGTTGAAGTCTAGAACTTACATCAGGAGCTACAGGAGCATCGTATGTAATAGACTTTTTGTAAGGTCACTCATCATAAGAAGTTAAGAGGGAAAATGGTGCATGATATGATTCATCACTTTCATTGAGTTGAAGCATGGATGACAGAGGTTGCAAGGTATTTCCATCATCTTCTAGTGCATATGGTTCTGCAGAATAAAGAGAGTCATGCATAGTGGGAGGAATATATGCACTTTTAGATACCTTGTCAAGTTCAAACTCTTCAGCTGATTTCACCAGGGCTCGAATTAGCATTGCCTCATACTCCTTGATATGGAAAGAGTCTGACAATCAATGAGGTAGATTTTGAGCAGTTACATCTTCACCATTTGTTGAAGTTGGAGCATGGATGGGAATAGACCCAAATCATCATATGTTGTTGACATTTTGTGAATATAGGTTCCCTCACTCTCAGCCAATGGCAGACTATCCAATAAAACATCTCCTCTATGCCTTTTAGGTTCCCACTCCTGTAAGCCAAGGGATAGGCCGAGGATAGGTATCCCACTCCAGACCTCAGGCGATGGATCCTCCTTTGCTTCAGAAAGTGTCACATATAATACTTTCAAAGCGTGGGTAGTTGAAATTTCCCCTGCATCCAGGGTAGGCCGCGGGCCAGGAAGCGGAAAACCCCCATCTGCAGTAGAGAGTGAGTCAAGACCCTTACAAGAAATCCCTTCCCAGGATCCCATGAAGTTCATCTTTCTCAAATGACCAGAGAAACCTGTAATTCCTAGCTCGAAAGAACCTGCAAAAGAGTTGCCTTCAGTGCCTGGATTTAGAGGAACGTCGAGTTATGGACGCCTTAATAAAATGTTGTTAGAGAATCCTAACTGAATAATGCCAGTGGATAACAGCTTTTAATCTTATGGCAGAGGCAATTTCTATCGGCTAACACATACATCAAAGGCACATAAAGGGATAAGTGACATTGGAGGGGAGTTATTCTCAGAGGGAAACACCTTACTGCATAAATATCAAAAAAAAAATATGTTTGGTATGATTTGCATTATGGTTATTTTACTTCAAGAAAAAAAATCATATATTCTATTAATATTTCCTTAATGCATAATTTTTTTTTGATAGTTTTACTTAAATTAATAAACAAAACAATGATAGAGTGTATTTTTTTTTTTTTAAATGGTAAACAAAAATATTAAAATTTGGTAATATTATTTTTATTGTATTAAAAAATTACAATTAGATAAAGTAAATTATATTATTGTCAAATTACTTTTTAAAATTTTTTATAAATGTGAATATACAATTATTAAAATTTTATTTTAAAATATATTTATATTTTCTAAATAATGTTAAATTAATAAATACTAGTGCTATAAATCAATATATCCTTAAATATTTGTATATTATAATAATACAACAACATTAATGTGTTTTAAACAAAACAAAAAACAACAATTCTTAATATTTATCAACAAAGATGAGTGAGAAGTCTATAGTTTTGTTAATAGTTTATTATTTAATATTTTTATGTACATTAAGTTGTTTAATATTTTATTATTCGAAGATTTTTATTTACATAGGTTCAACCTATCTCATATATATCAAATTATTCAACAAATCAATACATTTACTAAATCTAAATGTGTATAAAAACATTAGATGGGAGATGTGGGATTATCTTCAACTTCATAGGACAAATCCAATCAACTTTTGCTTGGAGTTTGGACACAACTTCTAACAATGAAGTGGAAGGGTATGCATTATTTCAAGGTCCCTCGTTGGCTCAGGAAACCAATTATATACAATATTTTAATTTATAATCATAAGGGACTCCAATTAATATAATTATGGGGAGGATTATAAGTACGTTTTCTCAATTCTTTAAATATTGATATTATCATGTTTTAAGGATCAACAACATATGTTTTAAGGATCAATAATTATATAATATATGTTTGTATATTATACTAAGGGAATTCCATTTTTTTATTGGTCGATAAAAAAGCAACAATTCTTATTTTCTATAAACAAAATAGGAAAGACGAATTTGCAACACCAAATATATATATATATATATATATATATTATATATATATGTGTGTGTGCTGTGTCTGTGTGGTGTGTGTGTGTGCGTTTGTATATTATACTAAGGGAAATTCCATTTTTTATTTGGTCCGATTAAAAAAGAAAAACAATTCTTATTTTCTTATAAACAAAAGAGGAAAGCACAATGCAAACACAATATATATTTCTGTATCTATTGATAAGTGGTTCACTACCCACATAAATTTTATATTTTGTTTAGAGTTTTAAATGATGGAAAAACATTTTTGTGTTTGGTATTGATTTGCATTATGATTATTTTAGAATAACAAAAAAAAAATCGTACTATTCTATTTAATAATTTTCATTAATGCATAATTTTGTTTTTGACAATTCTACTTAAATAATAAACAAAGCATGACAGGAGTGTATTCTTAAATTTTTTTAAAATGGACTAAAACAAAATATTAAAACTTGGTGATATTATTTAACTATATTAAAACAAAAATTACAATTAGATAAAGTAAACTTATTATTCTCCAAATTACTTTTACAAAAAAAAACAATATATAAAATGTACTAATATATGATACATTACAAATTTTATTTTAAAAAATATTTATATTATATAAAATCTAATTTGTAAATTAAATAAATAATCTAGTGCTATAAATCAATATATCCTTAATATTTGTATATTATAATAATACAACAACATTAATGTGTTTTAAACAAAACATAAAACAACAATTCTTAATATTTATCAACAAAGATGAGTGAGAAGTCTATAGTTTTGTTTAATAGTTTATTATTTAATATTTTTATGTACATATCATTGTTTAATATTTTATTATTTGAGAGTTTTATGTACATAAGGCTCAACCTATGTCATATATATCAAATTATTGAAGAATTGAGTACATTCACTAAATCTAAGGTGTATAAAAACACTAGATGGGAGATGGGGGATTATCTTCAACTTCGTAAGAAAAATCCAAACAACTTTTGCTTGGAGTTTGGAGACAGCTTCTAACCACCAAGTGGAAGGGTATGCATTATTTCAAGGTCCCTCATTGCTTCAGGAAAGCGATTATATCCAATGTTTTAATTTTTAATCATAGGGGACTCCAATTAATATAATTAATATAATTATTGGGAGGATTATAAGTATTCTTTCTCAATTCTCTAAATATCAATATTATCATGTTTTAAGGATAACAACATCAAAACATACACAATGAAAACTAAGAAGTTAAGCTATATGGGGTCATTAATAGTTAATGATCAACTTTTATTTCTCCTATCCCATGAAATTTCAATGGCTCACTCAGGGCTTGGGCGGGGACCAATATATCCACACCCATTCTTCAAAAGGAAATGGATCATAGGTTGTAAATGGTCAGGAAAATATTGTGATATGGGGACTTCAACCTGTACGTGTTGCAGCTCCAAGACATGGTCGGGAAAATATTATGATCCGAGGACTTTCCCCCTGCACGTGTTGCAGTTCCAAGACATGGTCGGGAAAATATTGTGATATGAGGACTTTCCCCCTGCACGTGTTGCAATTCCAAGACAACACAAATTTAGAACCAAGATGGTGAGATTCATTTCTCTAAATGGGAAGGTTAGTGTGGCATTCATTTTGCAATCATTGGCGATTTGGTTCCCACGGTAGGAGGGGATATAGCCTACCACCATACTTCTCGCATGAATTAGATCTACAAACAAAATGCTCCATAATAGTGGAAATGTAGGAAATGAAATCCCAACTCCATTCTGCACAATGGGGGGAGAAACGATTTGAAATTTGAGGGATTTCTTGGCTTTAGAGCTCCGTGTGGGATCTATCAAGTCAACCTATAAGTAAACATCCACTTTAAGGTATGATTACTTTTCTTAATTTATTCCATAGGTCCTCGCAGCCTCGATTCTAGTTTAAATTTGAGTTTAAGTCTAGAATTGGTTCTTTGGCTCTATGAGGAAGTTGGGGGATCTACTGTTGAAGTTGGTTTCCTTGGGAAAATATTCATTGTGTACCCTATTCTCCTTATGGGGATGTTGTGTGCCCCTTTGGGGCCAGGGTTGAAGTCAAGGGTCGAGGTGATGTCCTCGTGGGTGTTTTCAGGGAACCCCCATCAATCTCGGCCTTCCAAGGAAATTTGTCTTTTGGTATGATTAATGTTCTCCAAGGATTTGGAATTTGACCCTTTTGATAATAAAATGTTGTCCCAACACCTGGGTTTATTTTTTGTTGGTTTCTCCCCATCCCCTCCCACTCAGTTTCATGGTTCTATAAAAGCTTCAACAATTGGTCTTCATGAGATAGTAATAGTCGGGGATTTATATGGAACTTTGAGAGGGGTTGTGGAAGTGGAGTGGCTTATAGCATCATTGGTGCTTAACATGTGTATTGTGGTCTATCAATTGTTATCTTGGTGTTGGGGTTTATTTTGTCTCCTTAGTTTTCGCTTCACTCCCCCCTTGAGTGGATTTAGTGGTGCATTAAGGGTCCTTTCTAGGCCACCTTTGTGGAGTAGTCCCAATTGGCGTGATAACATGGTGGCTTATAGTGCAATTGGTTTTAGAGTTATTTTTTGCCTTCTTTAATATGTAGAAATTAGATTGAGAAAAGGCCCTTTCTCAACTACAAGACATTCTACATCTTCAACTCTAATATAATCAAACTACATCTTCGTTAATTGTGGCTATGTAATTATTTATCAAAGAGAGAGTAAAAATGCAGGCCATTATGGATGCATTGGCAACTCAACGGAGGATAAAATGTAGGCCATTGCAGAGAAGCCGACAACGCTTCAACAATAATTAGTGGATCTCCAATATTTTTCAGGTTAGTTCCATCACAAAGATTCTTCCTCGGCATACTCCTCTTCTCTAGCTATGGGGTGTGTCATAGATTTAAATGTTCTTCCTTCTGAAGAATCTGAATAGGCCATTATTGCTATCCCTTCCCTTTCTCATATCTTCTTGTAGTTTAATGGGAGAAAGATTTTGTTTTTCTAAACTCTGTTATATGGGAGTGTCTCCAAACACATATTTTTCACATTAATACAAAAAAAAATTTGCTCTAATTCAAAAATATATATATAAAAACACTACTAACATATAATAAGTTTCTTTTATTAAAATATTTTAATTTTTTAATGAATTATTTACTTGTTATAAAAATGCAACATATGTTCTTTCCATATAATATATTAAACAAGAGTTATAGTTGTAATGTAGCATAGTCTCTTCCTCTATTTGTATGCTAATTAATTGATTAAAAGTTGTGCGAAATGCTCCTCACAATGAAAGCAAAAATCTCTCCACCAAAACTCTTTGCAGAAGCTTCAACTATAGTTTAATTGGCAGTATTACTCATAGGTTAATAACACGAATGTATGATAGAATAATTTAATAAGCTCATAGGTAATAATAATTGATATTCATATGAGTGTAAGTTGGCTCATTAGGCTGAGCTCCACACTCCCGCCCAATGAACAATCGTTAATTCAGCTTTCAAATCAATCATCAATGAACAGAGGTAACTCCATGGAGTCTATAAAATGAACAGAGGTAACTCCATGGAGTCATCCCTGGTTTTAAGTACCGGGTAAGCTAAGAATGGTCTTCTCTTAGCTAGCATATGGTTATGGGTATCGACGCGCTCTTAACTCGGGAAGGTTTTTGGTAGCTTTTTCAGCCTGATGCCATCATGGTATTGTGAACGTTTCTGTTACTCTTGGAATGTTTCTTTGTCTGGTATCGGTCATAGGAGAAGATCCCTTCTTCTTATGGTTATCCTCCCTTTCTACGATTTGTATTTTTAAAGGTGCATGGCCATCTTTTTTTTATGACATTCTTCTTCGCCATCTTGATTAAGAACCTGGGATAGATTGTGGCAGGCCTTATTGTCATCTTCCTTTTTTTGTCTGGTTCAGATTTGCGCATCAAGCTTGGGCGTTGGTGGTGCACTTTCCGGTTTTTCTGTTGTTGTTATGATTGCCAGTCCTCTACCTCTGTTTATCTTGGCTCCCCATCTTACTCACTTCCCCATTATCTCTCCTGGTTTTTCCGTCTGAACTGGAGTGATTTCTCTGGAATTTCCTGGGCAGTCTGTTTTGAATTTTCCGACATGTGTTTGATTCTACGGTCCCAGAAGCTCGATTACATCAGTCTCTCCCTCCAGCCTCTCCTTGCCGGCTGCATCTTTTTTCGTAAGGCCCTTTTTGGTGATTTTCCTGTACGTGGGGATCCTATGTAATCTTCCCGTTCATGTTTTTTAGTACAGAATTCTCCTATGCCTCCTCATCGTATCTTAGAATCAGAGCTCATATCTTTTTTGAGCATCCGATCATGTACTGGCTCCCTCTCTTCTGTCAGTATCGTTTCCTCCATCCAGGTTTCTGGTGATCCTGGCATTTATTATCTTCCTCTTCCTGGGGTTTTCTTTCTAATCCTATTCATCTACCATGTCAGAAGGGGTCGTATCACCTGACACCCAAGCTCTTATCGATGCGACTATTGAAGCAGAAAAGGATTATGACGCCTCTCCAGGATGGCGAGCCACTGTGGAGGATATGCTTCCGTCTGGATTCATTGCTCAATCTCATTTTGATACTGAGGACAGCTCCCCTCGGTTTTCGAATCTGCCTTTCATCTCCAAAGGTGGTTCTCATGTTCCTCCTGATCTATTCAACCACCGTTGCCGCCCCGTCAAATGTGGTCCCCCCCTTAAGGCGGTTTCGATCAGCAGCGCTGCTCTCTCGGAGCGCATTGACAGTCTTCAAAAGTATGCCCTTGTCGGGAAGTGGCATTTCCCGCATATGAAGGATCCGGACATGAGGACATGGTTATCGGATAAGTGGACCCCTATTCTTGGGTATTCTCCCATCATCTCCCGCCTGATGAAGGACTGGTACTCGTTCCACTTTCTCAAAGAGGAGGACTTGGAATCCATTCTCAAGAAGCCTTGGGTGGCTGGCAGAAGCTTCCTTTTCTTGTCCAAATGGTACATCGGGTTTGACCCTTTAAAGAACACTCCATCCAACTGTATGATTTGGGCAAAGCTGCCCAACTTGCCTCTGGAATTTTGGTCAGTTGAGACCCTTTCGGTCTTGGGAAACTCGATTGGTAAATTTATATATGTTGATCCTTGGTGTAAGGGGGAGCGGGACAAAAGGGTGGCATGGCTTCTCATCGAGAAACCCTTCAAGGGTGTATATCCTGAGTACATTGACATCATCTCGGATGGCAGACTGGTTAGGCAGCGTATTGATTTCTGGGGCATCCCTTTCCGATGTTCCAGATGCCACCGGACGGGACACCTTATCAAAGACTGCAAATTTCGCCTTGGCAGGAGGTTTAAACCCTCATCTTTGTCGCCGACCGAGGGAGGCCTTGACTCTTTCTGGGGGGTTCGATCTTCTTGCTGAAGCTCCATTAAAGGGTGATATCCCTTTTCAAGTCTCTCCTTCCCATTCTTTCGCATCTCCACCTTCCCGTCCTTTTCATGAGCCTCTCCCGGACTTTCCTGTCCCCTCTCCCCCCGATATGAACAAGCGGGATTTCACAGTAGGCTCGCACACCATTACCATCGATTCTTCCTCATCTTCTCCAGCACGGCCATCTCCTGTTCCGTCTCAGGTCTCGAAGAAGGGAAAGGAACTGACGGCTGCTCCTACCCCTTGTAATTCCGCATCTGAGTCAGCAAAAAACTTTCCGGAGAGCGATATAGATTTACTCATTCAATGGTGTCCCCTTGAATTCGAACCTCTTACCATACATAAGCCTCCCTTGCCTCCTCAACCTTCTATCAGTCCATCCTCGGCTATTAATATCACTGTACGAAAGAAAAAGAAGGGCGACAGTCGTCATTTCCGGGGAAGGACAACTGCCTCAGATCTGGGCATTACAAATCTGTCTCTGACAGAGGTTCCTATCATGGAAACAGATGTCTCTCAGCCTCTTAGAGCGTGGCTGGCTGGTGAACAGTCTAGATGACCTTCCTCATCACCCTGAATGTTCGGGGTCTAGGCATCCCCCACAAATTTCGGGCGCTCAAAATTTTTTTCTCTCTGGCTCGTCCAAAAATCATTTTCTTGCAAGAAACTATGCACTCAAGCAGGGTGACCATTGCATACTTTAGAAAAATGTTTCCCTCCTGGTTTATGGTGGCCATAGGGGCATCCGGGATGTCGGGCGGTCTTGCTGTATTATGGGATCCAATGTGGATCAAGGAAAGAGCTTACAAGTGCTGCGCGGGTATCATGATTTCTGCAATGGTTCGTGGTCACGTTAATTCATTAAATTTTCTTAATGTTTATGGCCCGTGTAGGGACAGGGCTCCTTTCTGGGAAAGGCTGTTCTCGTCTGACATATTAGAGATAGAATCTCTGCTGATCGCTGGGGATTTGAATTTTACTCTCAGTCCAGAGGAATGTTGGGGTACAGGAAGGAAAAAGGATCCACTTTCGGACAGGATCAGAATGGCGTTATTAGACAAGAACCTTGTAGACATTTGTCCAGAAAACATGGGGTCGACATGGAAAAATGGCAGGAACGGTAATGCCTCCATCGCAAAAAGGATTGATCGCTTTCTCATAAAAGCTAATATCATTGATATCTGGGGCCTGCCTATATCTACCATTGCTAATGTTCATCTGTCTGACCACAAGCCCATTATGCTCGAATGGAGGGCCCAACAGCATAAAAAGGATTATTATTTCAAATTCAACAGGATTCTCCTAGATGACAGCTCATTCAATGAAGAAATTTCCAAGAGATGGGGGGATCTGGCAGGCTCAGGTGACGCAGGTTGCAAAACATTTGGTGGAAAGATTTCGCGCCTCAAAGTTTTTGCAAAGGAATGGCAACAACAAAAGATAAAACGCGACAGGCAGGAGCTTTCCAACATTCAAAAGGCGCTGGACGCCATATCTACGTCATCCCCTCATTTTATGTATTTTGAAAAAAGGATATCCATAAGGGAACTGGAAAAAAAAAGGAACCATCTCCTCAACATGGAAGAAGCTACATGGCGGCTTAAAAGCAGGGCGCTGTGGCTAAAGGATGGAGATCGTAACACTAAGTTTTTTCAAAACTTCGCAAATGCAAGGAAAAGGAAGAACGCTATATGGAAGGTTGATGACGGGAGAGGCGGGTTTCTTTACTCTCAAGAAGACATTTCTAACGAAGCCAGCAGAGTATTCAAAGAGCAATACAAAAGGGTTCAAACAAATGCAACTGATATGATATGGGCTGCCGAACACTCGCTTGTCATGTTCGATGCCTCCTCTTATGAAAAATTTTTCAAACCTGTTACTGAGGAGGAGCTCCTTGCTGCCATGCGGGCTTCAAAAAAGGATAAAAGCCCGGG
>APFE030359087.1:0-10289 GCA_000404065.3 Pinus taeda
GACAGTCTGAGGACTTAAATACTATCATTCGTAATTGGCCAGCTGCACCCTACCGGAGCAATATGCTCAACTCTCTCTGGAGGCACATTGCATGTCTCATCTTATGACATATTTGGAAGGAGAGGAATAGAAGGATTTTCAAGAACTAGTCTACCCCTCTGGAAATCCTCTCATTCAATTATTACTGTAATCTCCAGGAAACATTAGCGCTGCAAAAGTGGAAGAAGGAAGATTTCCCTATTCTTCCCTAGGAGCAAAAAGTTTGGAACAATTGGCAGCTCAAGCTCAATCTAAATCCTGAATCGATTGGTTGAAGAGTCCCAAAGGCAAATTCTAATGGAAAATGGGTCTCCCCTGCAGAGGGTGTCATAAAGCTCAACTTTGATGGAGCCTCCAAAGGTAATCTTGGGGAGGTAGGTTTTGGGGGAATTTTTCGCAACCATAAAGGCAAACACATGCTCGTTTACTATGGCTCTATGGGATGGGACACCAATAACTCTGCAGAACTAGAAGGTCTATGGCATGGTATGCAGCTAGCCCAGCTCCATAATTTTATCCCTATCGAGATTGAGGGCGACTTCCAAATCATCATCAACATGATCAGTAAGATCCTCTCAGGCTCCCTTTCCTCAAGAGTAGCCGACAGTTGGAGGCTCATGGTAAGATTGGAACTTATAGCTGAATGACTGCAAGAGCACAGAGCCATCTACCTCAAGCACACTAGAAGATCTTGCAACAAAGTGGCAGATATGCTGACCAACAAAGGGGTAACGAACGCCCAGACCCTCTCTGCACGGTCCCTCCCCAGTCTCAATGATAGCAAACTCATTCAGGAATGCACTCAATTGGTGCATCAGGACAAACTCACCCTGGATGCGGGTGGGCGTTGACGTGATGGAGGTTACGATCTGGCAATCGAGCACGTGGCAATCCCACTGCTTCACCAACGAAAGGCGGGTACTCAACTCTGGAACAATTAAGTCGATGGGCAGTCACCCTACGCGACATTTATATTGGTGGGGAGTCCGAGACACCAAGAGTTTCAACATCAAACCTCAAGCCCCTGTGACCCCATCCTTAGTTGAGAATTCAGAAGCTTTGATCTAGAATTGTGGTGCTCGGCCGGTCTCCATGTCAAGACAAATCTTGCCTGTATATTCTCGTTGTTCGCTAGAAGCTGAACTGTACAGCCTTCGTACGACGGTTGGAAAGTGCTGCTCGCTAGCCTCCTACATTAATTTTATCCCTGGATATCATCAATCGCCTAGCCCGTTTTGTGCTCACCTCCTCCCTGCTCTATTCGGATTTCACCCCCACCTTCCTCTGTTGGGACCCTCTCTCATTTCCATCGGCTCTCACGACTTCTGTGCTACAATTCCAAAGCTGAGGGACCACATGAGATGCCGCAAGGGAGGCTCTAGGCCTAATCCCTCCCCTTCCCCTTCCTCTTACTCATCCCCCTCTCGTAATCCCAGTGAATGTGCACCTTGTTGTATTCATGGATGTGGTCAAGCTCGTCACCTCCCTCCCTTCCTGTGGAATGTTACCCTCGCCCCTCACCATTACATTGATCCTCGGCCTGCTTTCATCGCCTCTCCCCCGTCTTCTGCGCCCCCTATCATCCCACATGCCTCCTCTTATGTTCCACCTGTTCCTGTGCCCGTAGATAATAATCCCTCTCACTTGGCCGATGACAACAACTATGGCCCGCTCGAGAGAACTTGGACGACTGCAGGCAAGCGTGAAGCGGTGGATGACTCTCCTCAAAGGATTCTCGATCTAGATCCTGATGGAAGCAGCTCTGGCCAGCTCCAGAACACCAGGACGACTGCAAGCGAGCGTGTAGCGGTGGATGACGCTTCTCAAACGGGTCCCAATCCATATCCTTATGACAAGGAAGGAGGGTGGTGCATAATTGAAAAGGAATCACCCTCCGATGACTATGGAATCTAGTGCCTCTTCTTTTCCTCGCCATCATGTCTAGTCTTCTGAGCATTTTGCTAGTTTTGTCGCCTATGTATCTAAGTGTGTCTAAGCTGGTCTCTGTAGGTAAATTAGTTCTTAATCTATGTACGATTCGGTTTCCCTTGGTGGGAAGCTCAGTATTTTGGCTTACAGTTGTCAACTCAAGGATGGTTTCCTCTTGGGAGGCAGCGTTCGAATGCTTCTTAGGCCAGTTTCCCCTTGCAGCCAACTCAATTTTTGACATCTTGTTGACTGTATGGAAGCACTCTTATGCCTAGAACTCTCTGTACCATCTGTTACATTAATAGATTTAATCTTACTTACAAAAAAAAAATTGTAAACCCAAAGCAACAATGGTAAATAAAAATAGATTAATGTTATAAAGCCAAGTTATAAAATAAGGGGATCCAAAACTTTTTTAATATCCCTCCATTCTTGGTGTCTTTTTATAATTTGTAAATAATGTTTTTTAGAGTGAGGAGGAAGTTCCTCTCCTCTGCAACTCAAGAGATATCAACACTTTTGTAAGGATATTCTAAGCTACACATTGCCATTAAAAGTTCACGGTTATAAGGATTTTTTCTTTTCAAACCTAGATTTTGTAATTGGATGTCGAGCTTCCACTTTTGCCACCTTCTCCCTTTACTAGGAGATCTTATGATTTCATAAATATTATTGGAGATAAAATCAAGGGGCAAAGCATAGAGAAGAGGTTTCATTAATTTGTATTTAAATACTTTTATTTCAAATGGAAGTTTTATCTTTTTGATGAAAGACCTCCTTAAAATGATTTTCATGTTCAAGGCTAAGGTTTTATGTGAGGGTGAATGTTTTTTGGATTAGATATCTAGTTCATTAGCCTCATATATTTGTTGTTCTTTTTTTTCTTTTTTTTCTGGTAGGCTCAATTCATATTTATGAGTAACTCGTTACTCATAAATCTACTATAAAAAATTTGATTTAAATTCCATTGGAATGAAGTGAACTATTTTCTAATTCTTGTGGTTAATCATTGAATGTTTTAATCTCTTTGAATATAGGATGTTTCATTATCACAGTATTAACTAGTAGAACTACTTGATTAACCTGAAATTAATGATTAGAGAGAGATATTTTAAAATTGAAATTAGTTAAATATCTTTCTCTCCATTGGCTTAGACCTACATCTTCCTAATAGAGAGAGGCTTAGGATTTCTTCCCTTTTTCTTCCATTCTTAAAATTAATTTGCAGTTATATTAATGGTTAAATTTCTAGAATTCCCCTTGCACGTGGGAAAACCTTAGTGTGGCTTGGATAAGCCCTCAAGTCATCTTAAGGATTTCTTTCTTGTTTGTGCATGTTGAGAAATTTAGGGGCAACAACGTAGGGCCATTTGTCTTCTTTGGTAACTGTTTGCGATGTCTTTTTACATCACTTAATAAGCTTATTATTTTACATTTTATTGTTAGTGTTTTTCATGATCAAACAAATACAAAACCATAAATAAAAATAAAGAAAATGATAGAAGATATATGCCATCATCCAAGGCCAAAACATCTCCAAATCTGGGAGGAATACCAAAAATAAACACTATTCTTATAGACTCTTCAATTGAATAATTCCAAAACCAAGATCCTTTGCCAAAGAACCTCTCCAAGATCAAGTGAAAATTCTTCTTGAACGTATTTTCTTTCTTCGAAGACACTACTAGTAAAAATGATTTATACACCTATTTTTTTGGCTTCTTCTTCAATTTTTTCCTCTTATTATAGGCCTCCACTTTTCATTCTACTTTCAATTTCAGAGATCCCACTCATTTGAGTTTTGGGGAAGATTTTTGAGGCTTCTCTCCTCGCTTGTCTTGGACTCTTCTTCTTGTGAATTCAACTAGCATTTTTTTTCCTTGGGATATATTTTGGATCCTTCAAGATATGCAATACCTAACCTTGAAATGTTATCTAGAGTCATACGTTTTATATGAACGACCCAAAATAATACTAGAATACTTTAAACTTCTTCTCCTTCTCTTGGCTGCTTAAGAAGATTTCTTTAAACTTCTTCTCCTTCTCTTCACTTCTTAAGAAGCTTTCTTCCATTCCTATTCACACTTCTCTCCTTTTTGTAGATATTTGTGGGATGATCTCTTGAGTAAGACCAAGCCCTCCTATATATAGCTTCATGTCCTATGATACTAGGCTGATGTGTCATCATTCCTAAGTCAACATGTCCTTCTAGATAGGCTTGTTTCTGCTTTTGGAGGTCGACTTGATGTAGCACTTTTGACCAGGTCTTGGAGGGTCTTTTGACTCTAACATTGACTCAAATAAATTTCTTTAAAATATGTAACATTCCCCAAATGGGTCTTTCGTACATGATAATGATTTTAATAATTTTTCGATTCAATGACAAGCCCTATGAGCTCAAATGGGATCTTGACGTAAAAATAATTTTCCTTTAGCATGAAACTAATGCCTTAAGAACAACAATACAAAATGTATTTTTCTCATTAAATGCAATATATAAGCTCATTATTAAGCATTCCATTATCAATACTGAACTAGGTCCATATTTCAACACTCCCTCTACACTATGAAGGTATTCGTAATCCATATAAGGCACTTGGACATTCTTTATATGAATATTTATCGTAAGAAGAGTTAGATTGGTAACCCATCTATTTATCATCATATCATCCAACATTGTCACATAACAAGGCCTTGACTAATAGATATATCTCTCCATAAGGTAAGACCATTGAGTTATAGGCACCTCCATCATTGCCTCTCAAGGAACATACCCCACTTGGTTGTTCATATGGTATGTCCTTCAAGGAATATTTTTATCTTGGATTCCTAGTCAAATAATATCGGTCCTGTGTGACTACTCTTGTCTTTGATGCCTATTATAGAAATTTTTGAGCACTTCAACCCTAACAATAAATATCCATAAACTGAGGGCCCCTAAGTCCCTAAAAGTGTTTCTTGACTACCTAAAGGAACAAGGTAAACTGATTACATCATCTCCCAGAAGTTCTCCACTGAAAAATGCTCATAAATGGTCAAAACTGGACCACACTGAAAGCTCAATGTAGAGGGTGCGATGCATATCACCTTACGAGTGTACAAGGTTTGATGCATACTGATTTTCTCCTCTGTAGGGTGCGATGGCCGGGAATAGACAAATGGCAGGGACAAAAATGCGAGGTGGAAGATCATGGAATCTTCCAGAAGCTTCCTCTCTAACACTTGCCTCTCTATTTTCGACCAGGGATGAGTAAGCTATCATCATTATCCAAGTGGAAGAAGGAACTATTAGAGAGAGGACACTAATCAAGATCCTAGAAGATGCCTCACCTCTCTGTAATCATCTATATATGGATCCCTCATCATAGAGATCCAGAGGCTGGAATTTTGTATCTTATAGAGAAGTGATGTTGGTTTTCTGGTGTACATTCACAGTGTTGGGTGATCTAAGCTTTGCTTGAGGTGAAGAAGAGCTTCCTAGCTGGAGGATGATGCTGGGTCAGAGCATAAGGTTGTAATCCTCTCGCTACTTTTCATCTTAATAAAGCTAATCTTGTTTTCTTCCATATTCTTGTGTATTTTTTTATATACGCATTTATATGGTTAACATACATCTAATCCTGTGTTATTTATAGATATAGATCCTTGTTTCTTCGATAGTACTATGTTGTTGTGATTCAACAGGTTCTCTTTGAAGCTGGGCAAATGAAGAAGAAGCAGAGAAGCTCTATCAAGGAGAGGAAATTAAGCGCAATACTCAAGTTCGTCTTCTTGGTTCTCCTATTGTCTATTTCCATAAAAGAAAACAACAGTAGACTTTACTTGTTTGTTTCTAAGATAGCCACCCATCTTAGTGGGAATAGCAGCATTCGAATGGACACTATTCCCAGTAACAAAATGGCGACTCCATTGTGGAAAGACTAGATTACTTGTTAGCCTATCTATCTTTCTTTCTCTTATAAACTTACATACGGACCCTAAAGTCAAGCTAGCTAGCCTTCGAACTACATTTTTTATAGAAAGGAAAAGTAGATCAATGTTGCTTGAGTCTATCTCCAGGTTTTGTTTATGAATTAAACAATAGATCTGCAAGCAATCTAATTTCCCTAAGTGGTAGCTCTAGTAACCTCTTTAGATCACCCCTGTGTTTTACATACACTGATCTTTACTTACTCGGCCTAAACACCTGAACTGGATTTCAAACTGTGAGTAAAAACCTATTTGAAGTCTCGCACTGGTACCATCGCACCCTTCCTTCAAGGAATTCTGTATGCATCGCACTTCCCGAGTGTAGTATGTGCGTTGCATACTGGTTTCACTGTGTAACAGGTGCGATGGATAGGGAGGGTTAACTTTACCCTCAGACTGTGGTTTTTTCTCACTGTTTTCAATCCTACTCAAGAGTTTTGTTGTCTGTAGTCAATGTCTATGAAAAACCCCTTCTCTTGCATTATTTTGCCTCCTTAGTGCAAAGAACTGTAAATGTTTTTATGTATTGTGCATCATTTTCAGTTCTCTTTTGCAAAAAAGTAGCATAGTCAAACTGTCATCTCTAGACCTAAAAGTGTCGTAGCTGTCGTTTTTAGTTTTAGAAAACAATCCCATTGTTCTTGATAGTCGATGATAAAATTACTATTGCATAGGATTTGAATTAGTAGTTTTAAAGTGTCAAAAAACAATTTCCATTTCAAAATTGCAAAGTGTCTCTCTTGCTTTCACTTCATTTTGAAAAAGAATTTTGTTGAGTATTGTCACTTTAAAATTAATTCATATTTGCACATAGCTTTCTTAACGTCATTCACACATTAAGAACGTTGAAAACAAATACATGCATGTGCATTTGCATTTTGATTACTTGGCTTGATTTAGGACTGTGCATTTAGCGTGTGCTCTGTTCTCTGTGAAGAAAAGATCCTTGACTTTCTTCCCTTAGTAGCTAGGATTTTCATTGCTGGAAGAAGATTAAACGTTTGTTTATCATCTTAGACTACATTTTAGGAATTATATACACATCACATGGTGAACATAAAAGGAATTTTTTTAAGCAATACCAACTTAAAATAAATTCAATGAATCTAACAACAGTTTGGAACTTAACGCACAACCTCTAGAGGTCTAGGCTAGAGATGTATTTTGGCATCGTAAAACCTGGTAACTATTGATTTTAGTGTTGGTTGGGTGATTCCTCCACTCTGAGACGGCAAGTGCCAGTACGGACTTGTTCTCCCACGTACCATCGAGTATATATTGGGAGACCACAATAGGCTACATCGTTTATCCTTAGGAAGCCATGTCTATCGCCCTATCGATCGCAATGCAATGAACACAACATTCGGGAAGATTGATTTCCGTACCGTAAAAGGTATTCTACAATTTTGCGATTGGTTTGGTAGTCCTCTCTGCTTAGATCTCCAAATAAGTCCATTTTTCTCCTCTTCAGACTCCTTAAAGGAAAGGTCGTCTGAGCACTTGTCACTTCAGGCTTTTATAAAAATCGAAGGCGACTAGAGTCATCTTTTTTTTTCCTCGAATCTCTAAAATTGAAAAAACAAGTTGTGTCAAAGCGTCTAAAAATTCATTTTAAATCAAAATAACATCACAAATTCCCGCGTTGGTCTTTAGGTTGAGAAAATGGAGTCTACCAACCAAGGATTTCCCCTTGGAGGAAATCCTAGTCCCTTCTCCTCTTCGGGAGATGTTGGTGCACCCCATATGGCCACTTTGTCACTTCGAGGGTTGAAAATTGGTTTGCCTGTCTCGCTCTTCTCCACCTTTGTCGTTGAGAATCCCGTAATTCTTGAACAGTTGAATCAGCAACTAGACAACACTAGAGTTGCCTCCCAACCTTCTACTTCATCTGATTCTCCCTCTCCTCCTTCATCTTCGCTTAATAAAGACGATAAAGCTAATAATCAAGTAACTGAGAAGAAGAAGAAGAAGAAAGAGAAAAAAGAAAAGAAGAAAAAGGAACCAAAATCGAAAGGGGGCAACCAACCGTCGTCTAGCAAAAATCCTCACACCGCACAGTCGAAACCTAAATCTGCTTGTGTCATTTGCAATGGAGACAAATATCATCGAGATTGTCCCTGCATCCCTCGGATCTTAAGGGACTAGTCTCCTCGTTTGAACAATCCGGTAGAGTCAACCTCTAGCGATCATATTGAATGCTCGCCATCAATCAGTGAAAGTGAAGCACATGGACAAAGAAGGAATCCCAAATTTCCTTTTAAGTTGTGTGAAGGAAATCATGCTGTCCACCATTGTTCCTTACTTGACGAGGCTAAAAGAGTTTTGGCTAATCATCCAGTTTCACTGCAACGACTTCCTCCTGGATATAAAAAACTCTTGTCAAGTCCTTCACCGGTTGAAAATCCAGTTTGCCTGTCATTGTGGTCGGCCGAAGCATCTATCATTGAAAATGAACCCTCTCAATCCATACCAAACGAAAGTCAAAGGGTCGATATGGCAGTTGACCCGGTCTTGCCTTCAGAGGGTTCATCTTCGAATGATACCGTCATTGAGGAGAAAGAGAACGTCACCATTCAAATTCTTTTCATCAAAACAGACTCCAATGAACTTGGGGGTAGTCCTCCCATTCCTTTATCACAGGAAGGAAGTTCATCAGAGTCATATCCGGCCGTCTACTCGGTCCCACCACCAAGAAACCTAGTCATTTCTTTTGACTGGAATCGACTAGGCAGACCCCATTTATGAGCCACTATACCATTCATAATCATTGTACAAGCTTACAGAATGGTCATGGTTGGTACCATCATCGATGAAGGTGCTTCTGTGAGTATCCTTTCCTCAACCGCTTGGAAAGTGCTTGGTTCGCCATCGCTTTTGCCTGAAATGAGAAATCTGACAGGCTTCGACAAATGAACCAGTCGACCTTTAGGGATCCTTCCAAATGTGCCCATTACTTTGAGAAGGAAAACTGTTCACATGAACGTTATGGTAGTTCAAGGACCTTTAGATTATAATCTACTCCAAGGACTATATTTATTGCATGGGAGCCATTGTCTCCTCACTCTTTAGAGTAATGTGTTTTGCGCACGAAGGCAGAATGGTTAAGCTCGTAGAACAAATGTTGTTCCCCGGTTCACACATCGCAAATAGTCAAATCTCGTCCATAAATTGTCTTTTCAGACAAGAAATGTCTCATCGCTCTCGAGTATGTCCACCTGATGAGCGCAAGTGATTCAAGAGGATGTGACTGAACCCCAGGGGGCATGCACCCTGGTCTGTTTCGACAGGAAAACCTTGGGTATAGAGTAGGTTTCCGTGGAGGATATATGACTAGTCTCATGAATCCGTCCTTACAGCAAAATGGGATTAGGCTGGAATAAGATACCTTCTTCAAAGTTATGTGAGTGGAATGCGTTTGTGCCATTCACCTTTGTCTTTTTCGATAGACATCGTCGAGGAAGCATTTTACCTGCTATGCAAATAGAACTTTCTTGGTAACCTAGAAATTTTTCACTATACCTGGGGCCATGCAAACCTTTCACTTGCAAGTGAAGAGTGGCTACTTATTTTTTAAATTTGTAGGACCTCTAACCCTTTAAACCCGTAAGGCTAGTCGTTTCCTAACTTGCATAAAAAAGGATCCATGGCAAAGCTTGAGAGATGTAAGCCACTTCAAAATAGCATCTCGAATGAGACATTCTTATCATACGACTGGCAAGAAATGTTGTCGCAGAGTTCAAGCTCATTAAAAAATAAACCCTCCATGAGAAGTTTTAGCGCATAGTTCAAGCTCGTTAAAAAATAAACATAATTCAAGAGCAAATGTTTCCCCCAGCGTTTAAGCTCATTAAAAAATGAACCTGTAAATAACCATTTCGAATGCCTTATCGCCAGCTTTTGACCCTTGGTCATGTTCTTGCCATCACATCCACTCAGTTTTTAGTGGATCATTCACACCCATATGATTGTTTACCCCTTCAAGGAAAATCTACAAAGAGTGATTCTGTTAGCCATCCTTGTGACACTACCATGATTGGAAAATTCTAAATGTTACCTGGAATCAGCTGCTACCCAAAACCATCACTCGTTCCTCGAAAACGAGTCTTCTTTAAGCTCTTTTCATATAACTCGTTAAATATGAAAATATTTTCAAGCGATTGCCCTCTCCGGCTCATTAAAAACATAAGAAATGCTATCCCTCCTCTAGATTTTAATCTTTTTGGACCTGAGGGATTATTACACAAAAAGATCGAGTGCTTGTCTTGTTCGACTTGTTAAAACTATCGAAAATTCATCTCTTTTGTATTATTTTACGCTTTTTCGGACTTAAGGGATTATATGACGAAAAAGAA
>APFE030359091.1:0-10736 GCA_000404065.3 Pinus taeda
AATTTAAGATTAGATCTTTTATTTAAAATTCTGATTTTTTAGCCTAGCAAGAGAATTTCCAGAATTGTGCCAGATTTGAGTCATCAACTTTGGAGGCTCATATATTGAGTTTTACTTGGCCAAATGAGGCCCAAGACGGCTCATTGGAAAGACAAAATCAAGGAGAAAATTTCTGAGGAGGTTTCACTAACAGATTTGGTCATTTATTGGGTCTAAAAATAGGCAGAAAATCAAGCTCCGAATTTTTCAACAAAATCATTTTTCTGAGTTTTATTTTCTTCATTTTCATTTGCCCAAGCCTATTCTAAGTGCAGATTCATTTGTCAATAATATCATTGGTCAATTAAAATCTGCGTATGCATCAATAGAAATCTCATATTTCCTTTTCAAATTAATTAATTGCATTTGATTGGATTTGTTTTAATGCCAGAAATGGCATTTTGAGTTTATGGGTGCATCTTAATTTATTTTGATTTCTTTTTGCAGAAAACAGTAGAAGAGATATGGAGAGAAGGATCTCAATCAGAATGCTCCAGCAATTAAAGATGAGAATTTTGAGCAAATAAAGTTGATTGGACAGATTTTTCTTCAACAAACTTTCCTCTCAAAAATACCTTTGGAAATATTATAAATGGCAGATTGCAGAATGTAATTAAGGGGCTTCTCTCCTCTGCAATTCTAGAATTCAAAAAACACTTTTGTAATAAAGATTTAGAGTTGTAGGTGGGAGGAGTGGAAATCTCAGATCTGGAGATTATTGAAGTTTTTCTTTTACATTCTGAGTTATGTATAATAAACAGAGTTTGCACTATTGTAGCTTTGTTTTTGAAAGCAGAAGCTCAGGTATTGTAAAGGACTATTCGAAACTAAAGCTAGAGAAACGAATTCAATAAATTGGTATTTATAATACTATTATTTTAAATGTTAGTTTCATTTTATGATGACAAGATGTCTCAATTTACTTTCATATTTGTGCACTTTTGTCGATATGGGTAATTTGTCTCTATTTTATGTTATTATTTATCTATGTTCTTATGTGCTGAATTCTGATTTCTGAGTAACTACTTACTCAGAAATCTGTCTTTTAATATTGATTTAACAAATAGTGATATGTTGTGAAATTTTTCCGCATGTTATTGTTTAATAATTCAATTTACTCATTAAATGATCAAAATCATTCTGCGAACTTTTTTCTAAGTGTTGTTGGTTGATTATTTCAGTTGAGAGGTTTCTAAATAGGATGTGTTTGGTATTCATAATATCAGTTAATTGAACTACTTCGTTAGCTTGATATTCATTATAAGCCAAACATATTTAAATCCCAATACTTCAAATATCTTGTTCTTGGTTGGGTTAGATCTATATGTGCCTAACTGAGATAGGATTAAAATAGTTTCTTTTGCTTGCATCTAAAAATAAGTTTGCATTTAGATTAATTTCTACATTCTTTTAAGTTCTCTTCCCAAAGAGGCAAACTTCAGTTGTAGCTTGGTTGAGCCCCAAATCATCTTAAAAATCACTTTCTTCCCTGATCAGCAAGAGGGTCGATCTAATGTCTCTTCTCCATTGGTGAATGAAAATCATATTTTAAAGCCATTAGAGATTGAGAGAAGGTAACTGGACCTAGTTGAACCAGTCGGAACCACCATTCCAAACGGAAAATGAGTTGCTTTAAGGTCCAGACCGGGTGGTCATCCCCCATGTTGTAGCAACGGTTTTCGAGGCTTCAACAAGACTATACAGTTGTTGAGGAGATATGACCAATGGATCAAAAAGTGGATTCAAAGGAAATAAAACAAACCTCTGTGGACTCTCAAGAGTTTCTAAATCAGATTCCTGAGATGATGAGTCTTGAGGTGGAGGAAGAGAAGCAAGGGGTTGAATACTGGGATAATTCCAAGTTCAATACCTTGGTCTTCAAGTGACTGTGAAATCTCATGATGAATTCCCTATGATGACCCTTCAGTATCAAATGATGAAGGGGAAATGTAAGGTGAACCTGACGGTTCAACCACGATGACCTTTTCTCAAAAACAATATGGGGTGGTTGATTTGAGCCTACAATTAAAATTTACTATTAATCATGAAATATGAGGCCAAGGATAACTACATAGGTAAATCACGTTATCGTGGGCAGTTAAATTTTAGAAATTAAAAACAAGAAATAAATCAAAAAGGGTATACTAGTTAAGAGGGTTTACCAAGTATCTATGAAAGTTTACCAAGTAGGACTTAATGTACGAGGTCGATCTCCCCAAATGTTGTGTTCGATGCATCATGTCTACAAAGCGGCTGAATCGGTTACCTATGGCTAAAGGATAGAAACCTAGGGGGTCTCCCAATAGATACTCGATGGTACAAGGAGCACAAATCCATGATAGCATTGTCTAATGCATAACCGTTCGGTGAGAGCGTTCCCATATACTTTCCATACTAGAGTGCCTCCGATATACCCAAGAGTACTAGAGAACCTCTTATACACTTCCGTACTAGAACGTGATTTCACCATCGGGATACAATGCAGGTAGTTAACGATAGCTGCTAAGTTGATAGACATCAGAACACATCTCTAGCGTAGACCTCTAAATGTTTGTGTTAAGTTCCAAATGCTCCTTAGGTTAATTCAGTAAATTTTAATGTTTTCCTTGAATTAAGTTTAAATTTTGGGCTCAAGTGATGTCACCTAAATCCTAAAATGCAACTATATCAGAAGGAGGAAACCTTTCATTTCAATGAGTTCTACACTAGCAAGGGAAGAAGGTTCAATCAAATAATGCATCAAACAATATGCCTCCACTAACTTTTCAAAGTGCAACATGCAAGAGAAAAACTAAACTTCACTTTCACTAATGAGCATGCAATCTATCGAAAGAAAAAATGACTTTTACTTTACTAAGATGCACTTTACCTATATGATGTTGCCTTTGATTTTCAAATGATCATATGAAATTATGCTTCAACTAAATAAAAAAATGAATATTTTGATTCAAAATCATCCTAATGCAAACAAGGCATCAATCAAAGTAGCACCAAATTCAAAAGAACTCAATGAAAATGTCATTCACTTTCTCTTACAAATAGATAAATAAATACATTCATTTTAGTTTTTAAACCAAACAATGTCATCTATGCTTGATGAATGACAAATATGGATTTCAAATGCAAGATAACTTGGTACAAATGAAAAGAAACTTTGCACACAAAAAAAATCTGAAACTAATGCGATTCAATGTTTCAAATAATTTTACCAAATGATTTGACCTAAACAATGGTGAAACAACAGACTCATTGACACACACAAGCAACTAGTGACAATCAAATGATGTATAAACCCTAAAATCAATCCAATTGCACTCATATACTTGAAAGTTAATAACTTGCTAATAAAATGAGGTAATCAATCAAAACATCAATAAATCTAGTCATGCAAGACAAAACAAGACCTCAGGGGCTCAAACACACTAGAGTTTGACAAAGAAACCCTAGGTCTTTTTCCAATCTGAGGGATCAGCGTGGTTGTTATGGCAAAACTAGCGTTGAATAGGGGATCAACGCAAGTGTTGTAATAAATAGCACGCTGGAAGTGCGACTGTCAGAGAAAAACACACATTGGGTGAGGAATAAGGCAAAAAATAAAAATAATTTCACAAACACTTCTAGACTGAGCACTTTAAGATAGCAACAAGTGATTGTGCAGACCTACACAAGCCCAAACTAACTGAGAACACGATGGTTAGTCAAATTGATTAAGAGATCAGTTGAGAAATGAGGATGAAAAGGCTATAGCATCCCCAACGGAGTCACCATTTTGTTGTGAATGAAAATCCCCTCTGTGGATGGAGGCGATCTCTATAGCCCAATGAGTGGGTCTAGCAACAAACTAAACAAACTGATACTCACTTTCCTAGCTTATTTTCGACAAATGCAGAGAGAAGGAGAAACCTACCTCACTTTGATGCTAATCACTCGATCCTTGGAGATGGCTTTGAATATTTCACTCCAGGCCTCGCTCCTTACTTGTTCTTCATGTCTGAGTACCTACAAGGAATTTCAAAGAGCTATGTAAAATACACTAGCATATATGGCATACGTCAAACATAAACTACTTAATAAATCAAGGAACATTAAGCTAATAGCATAAACATTTACACAATTATGGAAAGTGAACATCATATGTGTATATTAAGAAGCTAAAAAGGGAAGCATACAACCTATGCCTTGATGTTGGAGACCTCCTTTTGGTGGATGTCCAAGTCCAAGGAAATAATCTTCAAGAATTTCTTCTCCAAACTAGAATGGGTAGCATGTAAGGATAATCATAGCATAGGGATGCAACAATCAATGACCAACCATTTGGGAATGGAAGGGAGTGAATTTATAGGAATAGAGAGGGAGTAAGGGATCCAAAAAAGAGGGAGGAAGGTCCACATATCAAGGGGAAATCCCATGATGATAAGATCAAGAGGCCCAAATGGGAGAGATCAACCATATCAACAACAAACAATATCCAACTCATTGTTCCCGAAGGTTCTAGTGTATGAAGTTTCTCCTCCAGTTTGGAAAAACCTACCAAAAGAGACTCAAAATAGGTTTTCCTATGAAAACTAGCACTGGAAGCAAGAGTGTATCAGTAAGCAACCTGCCATCAGCATGGGAAGGTCATGGAGAAAAATGTGTTGATGCTAAAATTAATTTTTCTAGTCAACCTTCTTCAGAATCAATTCAAGGTAGTTTTCCTTTGATTATTCAATGAGGTTTGATCTGTATATCATGATGGATATGTTGCACAGTTGTCAATGTTTTGGAACTTCAGGATATGGAACAGGAAGTGAACAGGAGGTATGACAAAATATTGTGTAACAGATGCCCCCTAAAGCATGAACTCAAAACAGGGAGTGATGGTTAAGATACTTTACAAGTCAATGCAAGGATGAGAACAACACTATCAGGAGACTTGCAAATCAAGCATATACATATACATATCTGATATCTCTAATGATCATGTCCAATGATACATGAATAGGCATCTAATAATACATGAATCTGCAATATGGATGCAGTCATCCGAATAGGAGGGATAATGTGCAAAGATCGTCGGTATAGTTGTAGCCATCCGAATAAAAAGGATCATGAATATGGACCCATGGTATGGTCGCAGCCATCCGTCCATAGGAAACATGTGTGCAATCATGAATAACTCATAATGCCATGCACCTTAGATTTTATCAGACAAAATCCAGGGTCTTGCGCTCTGTCTCGTCCCGATCAATGTACAAATTATAACATGTGAATCGAAGTTTTAAAGTCAAACATGATAGAAAACCACCTGATTATCGGACAATGATGTAAATCGTTAACAGGAACAAGAGAAACCACCAATAATGACAATGGCTCTCAAGGTACAATCAGCACAATCTACGAATGTGAATACTGAAGTTGAAGTAGAACACCTATGAAATCATCTGATCGAAGATAAATGATGTAAACATGTCTTCGAATGCGAAGAACTTGCCATTGAGGCATGCAAGCTCTAAGGTACGAGAAGGGATTTTCTAGATCATCTTCTCGGATAATGAGCTAAAATCGACAAGAAGTGATAAGTCACTATAATAAATCCCACACCGTCGACATGAACAAAAGGATGTAGCAGAATAGATAAGTGTGATCCAAGATTGTGGCAAACATTTAGACAATGTATAAGCGGTAAATAACTACAGATAGGAATTCTCTTGAACATATCGACGACATGACTCCAGATTCTGGCAGCATTTGACTCAACATAAGATCAAAGGTCATGATGACGAAGTGGTATAATCAGATGAGAGGAAAAATGGATTCCCCAAACCCAGGAAGGTAAGTGACTAAGTAAAGATATCCCAAACTTGACACGAGCAATAGATGAGTTTCATGTTCAAGAGCAACATGCTACGTTTACAGAATACAAGAGATGATCACTTTCACTTTTCCCCCAACATTTCTAGAGAGTACCCATATATTGTTTATCGCAAGATTGAAGGGGATGGCATATGCTTTCCAGATAAGTTCATCCTTCGGATGAATCCATCCTAGTAATTTTTACAAGCCCTAGGAAGGAGAAACTTAGTCTCATCATGGTGACAAGTCCAACATCTTTTATGTTTTATGAGTCTGACGAAGCTGAAGCTCAACATCTTTTTCACGTTTAGAGAGTTTGCAAAAGAAGTGGAAAATAAAACTCCAAAGGTGCCTTTTCGTTAATTGTCTCTTGAACCCGAAACAGTAGAAAACAATATCCAAGAGAACCTCTTAGCCATGTTCGACAAAGGTATTCCTTTTTCGGACAATAGTCTATCTCAGTCTGGAAAAGGGTTAAACTTATACAGAGTAGACGTTATTTCGTTTACTTTTACAATTTCGAAACAACAAGTACTCAGCAATATTTTCATTTTTCAAGAATCATAAAAGAGCTTGAAGATGACTCCAAGGGGTCGCTTTTTAATTTTTATGAGTCCAAAAAAATGATTAAATAAAACTCATTGAATTAGTCAAGATAAATCATCGTCACCAAGAACATATGATATGTCACTTCACAGGGAAATGCACATTACCGATTTTGAGAAAAAATATTAAAAAATGAGCGAAATATACCCTAATTTGGTAAAAATATTATTTAAAACTTATACATAGGGAAAAAAGTAAGTTATTTTACCATTTTACCAATTTGCAATTGTGAGAACATTTTTACCTCATTTTACCTCGATTTCCAAACAAAGAGCATGATCAATCCAGGACACCATTCGTCGAGCCACTTGTTGCAGGTAATAGATCTATCCCTTCCCTTAATTTTGGTAGTCATTTCATGAATTTTCATCCATATGATAGGCTACAAGGAAGACTTGCAAAAAATTCATATCATGGATGACTAGTGCTCACCCCGCGGTCAATTAGGCCCTCGCACTCGCAACGCGAGAAAATCCATAAACAGATGTGTTGGCGCCTAGGTAAATTTTTTTAAGTGAAATCTTCCATCTAAAATAGTTTATCTTAGATTTTATCTCCATAGATGCTCATGAAATGTTGGTTTATTGATTCTTTGCAGGATAACCAGCCCAAAATGGTGATTGAATGGAAAGAAAGGGGCCATGAAGCCTAAGACCATTAAGCCATGCAGGATCAAGATTGTATTGATGCCCTACGAGCATGTGGATTTCTTAAGTTCTTCATGATCCATGGGATCAGATCACAGCCTGAGCTATCGCAGTACCTGATCAGTTTGTGGGATGGAGATCACCAACTATTCATGTTCGGGGATCAAGAGCTCAAAATAGAGGTAGCCAACATTTATTTCATCACTCGGTTGTCTAGAAAGGGACAATAGGTTTAGTTGTCTGGATCACGCACTTGAGGAGAGAGCACAAATGTGCTCATTCTGAGACATTATACAGGGGCCAAGAAGACCCACAATGGAAAAATTGACATAAAGACTATTACCAATCTCCCATTGTGAACAATCCTACATACCATGGCCCGAGTAAATGGGGCACAAGCGTTGCATGAGGCAACAAAATTTCATTTACAGTATGCAATTGAGTGCCCGAATCCCACGGTTTTCAATTGGAGCGAAGGTTTGTTGGTGTGCATGAATTACCAACTAACCAAGTGCAGGTCAGGGAATCAAAAACAATTTTATTTTTGATCTATTTTGGTGACATTCATCCTGGAACGTGTGCCATTGTTCCATTATCAGTGGTTGGAAGTGGATCCACGGGCTCCCAGAGATCCATGATTACTCATATGGGGAGAGTTGATGCCCCGACATGGAGGTGGCTAATAGATGTCATTCCCTCCGGCATTTTTTGGATGGCTACATCAACAGTTAATCATGATCGATGATTGGGGTATGTAGCCACGGATTTCTGAGGAGATCTAGATCTTCCACTTCCTCCAGGGGCATAGTGGACCGCTTTAGGTAAAAAACTATTTTTTAAGTTTTTGAAGTTTTTATTGTTTTTTATATGTGTATTGAGATTTGACTTATGATATCATGCAGATGTGGGACCAGAGAGACCTCTATGGGTTTCTCCAATAGCCAGGCAAGTGGCATGCTAGATTGAGGAGGCTCCTTTTTATGAGAAGATAGCAGATCCTATCGTCGAGGTAGAGCGTAACCTGGAAGTTTTGACCAGGGGGATTCCAGAGTATTCCTTGATCGATGAGGTGCAATTAAACTACTACAGGCACATCGAAGGAGTTTCTTCTATACTGCGTTGGTTTTTGGGCCGAGTCATTAGTGTTGTCTCGTGCTATCATGAGCACCATGTGGGCGAATAACCAACTCTACCTTACTTTCTGCACTATTGTAGGCTTATAAATTCATGTGTCTCAGAACACAAATTTTGTTATTTTGATGTACAAAACTTTTTTGCAAACACTCGATATATATCATATATAATATATAATATATATATATTATATTATATAATATACATGTTTTCCTGTTTACCTATATACATGTTTTTCTGTTTACCATGTCTGATATGTGATGCTTTATGATTTACAAGTTCCACAAATGTCTATCTAACACATAGTTAGCCAATGCATATGTTGATGTGTTCATGCATCTTAGAATGTGATGATAAGTAATGAAATTAAATTCGCATTCCAATAGACAAACTCACAAAATCTGAGGGTTTCTAACTGAATATTGTCCATTAAGTTGTAGTATAATGAGTTGTGAATCAAGTTTTACGGTTAATTCTCTAATGCCAAGAGCAATAGCTTCCAACAAAAACTCGATGACCGCACTATATTCGGAAATGTTATTAGTCATAGGACCTAAACGTATACCTTGTAAATTCTTTAACTCACCATTAGGGTCATTGATTTCCCATGCAGTGGAAGATAGATTCTATGTACTATGACAAGAACAGTTAGTAAAACTGACGTAATGGTCTAATTACATCTGCAAACCAAGTAGAGCGTGAGGTAAGCAGAAGAAAATGTTTGCAAAAGAAAAATAACACATCAAAACCACACTAAACACTAATGAAAATACACTAATGTACATAATTTTTTACAGGGATAATCACACGTAATACTTCTTTAGGTAAATCCCATTTCAGGGCTCAGCCAAAGAATTTCCTTCATAGTCTAATAACTCATAGGAACCTTTTTATAAAACTTGTTTAACAATGTAAGGACCATGCCACATTGGTTCAAATTAGCCAGCTCCCAATTTGTCATTAGCTTGATCATAATCCTTGGTTTATTGATTCTTTGTTGAACCAATGATATACTTCTTTCACTGCGATGTTGATCTGCCTGTTGTTTCATTCTATTTTGTGCCAACACGAGGTTATCCTTTAAGAGTTTGAGGACTTGTTGTTGATGTTCGATGTGATGTTCCACTGCCTGAACCTTAGATTTTTCTCTTAAATATGATGTGATGGATGGTGGTTGATACCCATAAAGTGCCATAAATGGGGTCATTTTTGTTGTTGTATGGAAGGAAGTGTTATACCACCATTCAGCTAGATGCAACCATTTGACCCATTGTGTCTGTTTATCAGAAACAAAGCAACGAAGATATCCTTCCACACATTTGTTTACTATCTCAGTGTGCCCATCAGATTGAGGATGATAAGATGAGCTATGAGCTAACTGAGTACCAAGACAAGAAAATAATTCTGTCCAAAAATTTCCAGTGAAAATGGGATCTCTGTCACTTACATAATCTTTGGGTTTCCATGTAGCTTTTGAATTGTTTCCATACATGCAGTAGAAATTGTACTGGCTTTAAATGGATGTGATAATGCACAAAGTGTGCATACTTGGTATCTGTTCAACTACCACATGATGACACTCTTTCCCTCAGACTTGGGTAAACCTGTGATAAAATCCATTGAAACCTCCTCCCAACGTTGGCTTGGAATGGATTAAGGTTGTAATAGACCCGACGTCTTAATTGTTTCAACTTTATTTTGTTGGCAAACCAAACATTCTGCCACAAACTTTTGAATATCTGATTTAAGGCCATCCCAAAAAAATTCCTTCTTAACCCTGTGGTAAGTTTTTAAAAATCCTGAGTGCCCTCCTAAGGGAGAAGTGTGCAATTCCATAAGAATCTTTTGTTTTAGCTGGGAATTCTTACAGAGGTATAAGCGATCTTTGTACCATAACGAATCATTTTTCCAGCTAAATGTATCAGACGTACTGGAATCTTGTTGTAGCTTTCGAATAAGTGCCCACAGTTCTTCGTCACTCTTCCATTCCTCCCTTGCTTCATTTATCAAATCTAGTTGGATAATAGAAATGGCACACAACAATGCTTCCACATCCTCATCCTTTCTTGAGAGTGCATCTGCCACCAAATTTTTCTTCCCTTTTTTGTAGATTATTTCAAAGTCATAACCCAACATCTTTGTGACCCACTTTTGTTGCTCTTCAGAGGATAATATTTGTTCTAAAAAGTATTTAAGGCTATCATAATCCGTTTTTACCTTGAAATGTCTTCCCATTAGGTAGGGTCACCATTTCTTAAGTGCATGGAGTATTGCCAACATTTCCTTCTCCTAAATAGCTTTTTGTAAAAACTTTCCCTTGATTGGACAGCTTTCAAAAGCAATGGTTCCTTCATCTTGCATTAAAACAACACCAATTCCATTTCCTGAAGCATCACATTCCACAATAAAGGTTTTTGTGAAGTCCGGTGTAGCTAAGACTGGTGCTTGGCACATTGCCTCTTTAAGATGTTCAAA
>APFE030359098.1:0-10828 GCA_000404065.3 Pinus taeda
GGATATGTAAAGGGAGAAAGGAATGTGGAGAGTGTGGGGAAGAGAGAGAGAGATGCATAGAAGGGGGAGAGAGAGATGGGAAAGGGAGAAAGAGACAAGAAGGGAGAGAGAGAACGATAGGGGCAGAGAAAAATATAGAGAGTGAGAGGGAGTGACTAGGGAAGGGGAAAGGGAGAGAGACTGATTAAATCATTGGTGGTTTATTTTTAAGTTTTCTTCCCAACAGATTTTAGCAACGTCTTGTTTTTGGGTTTGCCAACACATTTTCTTAGGTATTTTTGTTTTTTTTCGAAAAAGGTTCTTTCCTTTTTTCCTTCAAGCGTGCCCTTTTCTCCTTCGGCACTTTATTTCACTGTGAATTAGTATGCTCCAACTAAATGATTTAATATGATATTCCTCTCTCATCTTATTAAATCAATTTTTTTTAATTATTTACTCCTACAGATTTTTGGGAAATTTTTGGGGAAAGTCCATCTTTGGACTTAACCTCGAACATTTGTTTCCAATCTGGAAATAAATTTCCAACGTCTTATGCTCTAATCAAGTTTATTTATTAACTATAATCCAAATAATTACATTATTACAAAAGTTTAGCCATGATTTTCATAACCATACATACCTAAAATAGTCAACATTAAAGGTATAAAATAGAGGACTATTACATTTTTTTCAAATTTAAAATTTCAACCCACCCACAACTCGAAATCTCACTTTTGCTTCCAATATCCAAAACACTATAATTATTAATTCTAAAAATTATTTAAAAAAATATCAAAACCCTTTTTAAACCTAATACAACTTTTAAAAATTAATTCAATATAAAGACAAATAAAAAAATATACCAAAATTAAATATTTACAAAATTCCTAACTGTATTATCCAAACAAAGTTTATTTTTAAACCCAATCTCAAAAAATCATATCACACATAGTAAGATATGCATATCCATAATTAATGAAAAATCTTTAATTGAAAACCTTTTTCATTTACTAAACTAAAGTGGCAGCCTCAAATCCCCACTAGACTTCTTGCATCATATAAGAAGCCATTGAAATTGGAAAAGAAAAACGAATAACTCTAATATATGCATAACCACGATTAATGAGAATTCTCTAATTGAAAACATTTTTTCCTTTTACTAAACTAAAATGTGAACCTTAAATCCCCTCTAGGTTTCGTGCATCATATAAGAAGCCACTGAAACTTAAAAAAGACGAATAACTCTAACCATAAATATCACTAAAAAAAACCTAATATTTACCACCTCAACCAATAATTGTTTTTCTTAATTAACCATCTCTTCTTCATTTTTAATATTGTTATTATAGATTAAAATCCATCTATTAAATTTATAACTATTTTTTCCAACATTTTTCACTTACAGCCCTCTTTAATCTTTTATTGATAAATTTATAAATTATTATAATTTTTAATAGAAATTCATTTTCAAACATTTTCTCTACAACCGTTTCCTTGATCTTTGGAGATTTTTATTTGTGTTTCAAATTTTATTATTTTTCTTTAAATTTATTATGAATTAATATTTTATTTTAAAAATTTAATGTTCTAAAAGCTTAATTTTTTTGTTAATTATGATTAAATATTTCTATTTTATAATTTAATGTTCTAAAAGCTTAACTTAATATTTAGATATTGATGCGAATTTATAGTATATAGTTAATTTTACTTCTTTTATGATTTATTTTAATAATCCTTTTATTAACCTTCAATTTTATTTCTTTTTATATTATATTTTCTTTTTTATTCTTTTGTAACATTTTTCCTCTTAATAATAATTGAAGGGAAAATAAAATTAAATATTCCCCATTTAGTTAATTTTTAAACACTGTTTATATATTTTGTTCTGGCTTTTATTTACACTTAAATTGTTTTAAAATTCATTATGATGAGTAAAAATATTTATTAAAATTTTATAATTTTGTATATATAGTATGTGTTATAGGTTATTCAATGAATATAATAAAAAATTAAACATTTGGCTAACTTTTTTTAGAGATAAAATATATATATATGAACGAGAAGTGTGTTAATTAAAGAATTTTTTGAAGAGGAAAAATACATTAAGCACATTAGTTATTATTTCATAGTTATGAAATAATAAGTTTCCGTGAATAAGATGTTATGTATGATTAAAAAATTGGTTGTAAAAATTATATAGAGTAGTTTAATTTTTAAAATAGAAATATAAAATTAAGAGTTTTAAAGCAATATAATTGTTACTTTATTGAAAACAATTTTATGATGAACCATTGTATAATACTTAATCTCATTGTAATTGAAGTATTTGTGTTTTATATTTCGATGAAAACGGTTGAATTTTCTATAATGAGACTAGCTCTTAAGGTTAGATTGTTTGTGGAAAGTGATCATTTTTTATGGTTAAGATATTTAATAATGATGAAATAATCAAGATTTCTTTATAGTATTTTGAAAACATTTAAATTTTATTATGCAATATGATCAAGGTTCATTTTCACAATTAATGTTTAGGAAAAATAGTAATGGTGGTGGGGAATGACAAAACGATGTGGTGTAATAGTTATGATTTCAATTAAGGGAAACATGTTCATACTCACAATATTAATCCTAGATATGAGTGCTTAAATAGTATGTATGTTTAATATGTGTTCTCTGTTCCAAAAGTATTAACAAAGAATTCAAAGTGCTTGGCATAATTACTAATACCTAAATCAAATGTGGCCTTAGGGATTAAAATGTGTAAGATGTGTATTGATTGATGATTTTGATCAAGGCTTCACAAGTAGAAGTGGTGATCATCTACCAAACTTTCAAGTATAGGAGAGTTTGTATAAGAGAAATGGCATCACATTATAAGTTTAGTTTCTAAATATATTATCTATTAAATTGAAACTAGATATAAAAACTAGCGATCTCACATGATGACTAATAATAATATATGCTAGTCACTAGCTACATGATCATATATTTTCTTTTATATAATGCAACTAGTAAAAATTCAGTGTTATCCTTCATCCTTCGACTTCATGGAGTGGAGGAGGTAAGGATGTATGCTACTTACCCAAGGGCCATTTTTAGGATGTGGTCAAAAGAAAACCATCTAATTGTTTGAACTCATCTACCTAGTATGTGTATCATGAAGAAAATAAATGCGGTAATTTATCGAGGTTGTAGTGCTAGAGAAGATAGTTTATGGCCATATTTCATATTATGAGTGCAAGGAAATACTATCAATTTAATGTTTTCCCAACTGCTATATTATATTTGTACCATTTTTCTATATTTGAATTGGATAACGAATTGTTAGTAATATATTCTCTCTATATGTTTTCGTATTTTCCAATTGTACAATCTTACTACTTATTATATTTTTTTCAAGGAGGGCCTTTGGCTCTAAGCAAGAGTGACTCATTTTTTTACCCGATGGTTCTTGGAATTTAACTCATTCAATATGATTATCTCCAAAGTGCATATGCCAATATACTTTTGGGATTTAATAGTTTTTGAAGACATGAGGAATATCTAAGGTAGAAATTTGAACACACACATATGCAGCATTTAGCATAGACTTTTTTGTTAGTGCACGTATATGTGTGGAGGTTGACATTAGTGAAGGATTACCAAACACACTTATACTTAAAAACAAAGTCTATAAATAATCACATAAATTGGATTATGAAATATATTACAATGTCATGTTTGTCACCAAGCAAGACATTGGCATTGTTCATGTTTTTTAGGACATTATCTTAGGAAAAAACTACATTGTAAATCAAAAGTATTTAAATGCACTATTAAATGAGAAAAATGACATAAAATAGAATCGAAAGGATGTAAATTCACTTTTAGATGAAAAAGTACAACAAAAAAACAAAAATCCAACAAACTATAACTTTAGATCAAGATATCAATAAATGTATATATGTGTGAATGGAATAAACAACACTCTTTATGATGAATAGAGAAAAAGACAGTATTGTTCGAAAGTGGTAGTTGCAAAGAAAAGTGAGTTAAAAAAATAAAATGATTGATTAATATAATAACTGAAATTCATTAAAAGCAAAAATTATCCGTCATTTGAATTTTAGACATCCACTTTTTCATATTATATTATTTTAAAATAAAATTAATGACCCTTATAGTATATATATATTTATATATCAACTAAATTGATCTATCCTAAATAACATACTTGAAAATTTTTGTTGTAAAAAAATTAAACATTTAAAGAATCAAACTCAATATTTCAAAAAACGTGAAATTTAAAATGAAATGACACAAATATTCAATACACATCCTTAGAATTCCTTGAATTCCTTTAATCATAATGATTAGTATTTTGTATTATCTTCATATTTCTAATATAATATTAGAAATCATTCCATCTTCTACCAAGTTTAACAATCTTGTTGGAATTTTAGACATTTTATAAGTCTCATAGAGCACATAGAAAAAAAAATCAAACTTATATAATAGGTTGTGTTTAGGGAAAATCCAACTTGTATAATAGGTTGTATTTAGGTTAATTCTTTGATAGGTTAATCTATTTCAACATTCTAAATTTTAATGTGCATGGAAAAATTATGAAGAGAATATGCCAAATATATCTTTGGTATATATTTGACCAAAAAATATGAACCCTAAACCATTGAACAAAAAATATGAACTGTCGAACAAAAAATATGGCCACCTATCGTTGTAAATTGGTAGGGAAGACCTACCATTTCCATTCTTTGGCAGTTATCCACAAGGGAGAGCTACCTCTAACATTATTCGGTGGTTCTTTGGTGGTTCTATGGTGGTGATCATGGCACTTGTCTTGCAGTCGCATTAATGGAATGTTCCATTATCTGATGGTTAAATAATGGTGATCATGGCATTTCTCATGCGGTTGCATCAAGGTGCTTCTCCGGTGGTTCCATCAAGGTCATCAAGTGGAATACCTAACGGTTTCATACATGTGATCACAAGATTAATTCACACTCTACGTTAGTGAAGATGTCCAAGTGATTATTATTGATTTTTTTTTGCAATAAATAAAGGACATTCGGACATTGAAATGTTTCTGTAGTGAGCTAAGGAGATATTCAGACATTGGAATTGTTCTTTTGCAGAAAAGAAGAGAATTTTAAAACTAATAAAAAGAAAAGAATAAAATATATGTATTCGCTACAAGTAAATATGTGCATTAAATTTTTTTTGATTAGCTAGAAAATAATTTATTTGTTGGAAGTTATTTCTTTGTCTACAAAAAAAATGAGGCATTTAATTTTTTTTGCTTGGTGAAATTGTGGAATGCTTGAGGGACAGTTAGCCCTCCTCAGCCAAGAAAATGCGCAAATCCCTTTCCCATGCTTGCAGACTGCTGCATGTGCCTTTAGATTGAATGGTTCCCTCCGAGACTAAGCAATTATAATTTTCATGCATGGGATGCTTTTCCTGAAATAGAAAATATCAACATGCAAAAAGCATCCATAAATTTTAGGGATCTATTTTTAGCAGTTGAAGGTTACATGAAAAGTTCGTTTTAGAAACTTCCCTCCAAGTCTCTTTTTCCTATATTTGTGGCATATGCATCATAAGCCTCAAACCTATTTATTCAACATTTTAGAGCTCATTACTCACATAAATCTTGGAGCTCTGACATCCCATAGCACATCTAGGAGTCTTTAGTACATTCAACTCAACTTTTTTTGAGTAAGTCTACTTTTTATGTCATTTGTTTCTTTTCTGTCGCTTTTTGTATTTCACTCTATATGAATGTTGTTTGCTTCATTTTGTTGAAACTCTATTGTCATTTTAGTGTAGATTAGCTTGTAGAAGCACTGTTTCAGTTTTTACTTACATCTCACTGTTGTCGCATGCATGACACGATTTTTAACTAACGGTCGTTGTTGTAGTGACTCATTTCACACACATGCATGCATTCCCATTTTCTGAATCTTACATTCACTATTTGCATGCATAATCATTCACTCTTTCTTACACTCAAGCTCACCATGCATCCATACCTTCCCATGTTTTTAGTTTCTCATTAGTCGGTCTGGGCTGCATTGGCTAGGATCTTGTCTTTCCTAGATAGTAATGCACATTCTTGGAAGTGAAGTCTCTCTCTTCACTCTAGAATCTTCTCAAAATTGGCTAGCATTGACCGCCATGCTTTCATTGTCCAATTTTGGGAGGCAGGCCCTTGTTGACTGAAATTGCATATTTTCAACCCTTAGAAGGGAAGTTGGACTATGCATTATGTAGTACCAACAATTAGTCAGCCTCCTTCCAGTCTGCACTATGCATTGTGCAGTTTTAGCAGCGAGTCAACCCCCTAACAACCCAAACTATGCCTTGTACAATTTCAATAGTTAGTCTCCTAGCCTCATAGTGAAAATTATACAATCTTTACTTCTAGTCACTTAGGTATGTTGCATGCCAGTCCTTGGATTTGTTTTTGTATTCAACTAACAGATTTCTTGCCATGAGTGTCACTAAGTCTCTAGGTATACCAAGTTTTCATTCGTCTCTCAGTAGTATAGGTGCAATTTCCTGCAAGAGAGCAGGATCAAGTGACACCGTTGGAAGTGAAACAGGAGATGCAGTTTGACAAGTGTTTATGAGATTTCCTATTTACAGAGATATCAAGATTAAATGGTAGGACATCAATCATACATTCCTGGGCACATTTGAGGAAGATCTGGAAGATCACAGGATCTATGTTAACATCCACAAATTTGGCTTGTACCGGATTGCTTGCAGCTATCATGGGTTTCCATGCACGGACAAGATACATTGGATTGTCTCACACACTAATCCTAAGACGATGAGGTTGAGTAGTGTCAGCGGGACAAATCTTGCTACCTACAGGTCGAAGGACTATTAGGAGATGTATCACTTGCCACAACTGGTGATCACAATGTAGAAAACCTTCAGCATACACAACATCACAAACTCCAGAGATATCTTGAAGAGGTTGGTGAAAGAGCTATCTAAGTTTAGGACAACACCCAACCTCGTTTACAGGATGAAGATACTATGGAAGGCATATTAGTACTTGGTCATCTTTGCATGCTGCTTATATGGACAAGAGAACACAGGGACCTTCCCGCAGAGTTGGGTGATTGCGTTGGACCAACTGGCTAGCAAAGGAAGGCCATGCAATTGGTTTGACATGTTGGTTCTTAGGTTGAAGGAACAGATGATAGAACCCCAACATCTGCCCAAAGTTTAGCAAGTAGAAATATACATGTCCACTTATATTTTGGATGCAATCTGTGCTCGTCGGAAGTTCCCAGGTTTGAAGTGAGCATGGACACCTTTCATAGCCTATGTGCACACTTGCAGATGGTTCTCCGAATGTAGATTCCATGGAGTTATCACACACTTATCAGACCAATTTGTCACCCCGATGTACAAAATGATATTTGAGCAGGATCCACCATGCATGTCATAGGCAACAATGGAGGCATTAATCGATATATGAGATTGGTATGCCTCACCCCATGGCACCTAATATAGATGTACATCAAGGAGAAGCCTCTGCATGTTTTACCGAAGTTTTCCATGGATAAGCTTGTCATGCAAGAAGTTTCATATCATATGTCGACAGGGTTGTCAACTAAACTGCACAGGAAGAAGAAGGCACCTTGGCCCATTCTTCCTTTACGAATCAGGTTGTACAAGATACAGATCTTAAGTATGTTGAGGTCGAGATAGAAGAGTTCAAAGGGTTCACTTTCGGCACTAGAAGTTTCAACCCGTATGACCTGCATTACTTTGTAAAGGACCACTATGTGAGAGTGCAATTTCTGTAGATCCACAAGTCGTATCACTGGCCTAAGGAAGACCCATGGAGATACTATCACAACTTCTCCTAGCTCAATGAACTGGTCAGAATAGCTGTGGAATAGTTGGCAAAGGAGTGTGAAGCAGCATCTTAGAGAGCACCATCATTAGTAGCAGCAAAGGGTAACAAACCTGCGCATGACAAAGGTAAGTGAAAGGTTATCGACAATGCAGAGGTAGAACAAAGCCACAAGTTCAAAGCAAATCCACTCATGATGAAAAAGCTTTGGAGATTGAGTCTAAGAGGTAACAACATAACAAGAGGAATGGGTAAATGCAAAGAGATAAATAGAGGATGGAGGAAACATAAAAAGAGTTATAAGAATTGAAGCAACAACTCTAGGAAGAACATGAGTTGCGCATAAGAGAGAAAGAAGCGTAGCAGGGACAAACATAGCAGGAGATGCAACATGCACAGATCGATTAAATCATGCCCATATAGGCTATAGACTCATCTGAGTAGTTGGCACATAGCAGACAGGGTGAGTAGTCGCAGGGGAAGGACTTAGCTAAAGAAATTGAATAGATGCTAGAGCAGATGGATATGGATGCGATGCAGCCAGAGTTCAAATAAGATATTGACCTCATGCATCATAACCGATAGGTCACCCCACTGGCTTCACCAGATCCGGAAGAAGGGAAAGTTCGAAGTGATCAAGGAGACACAAATATCATTGAAGACAATCTAAAAGTGGATATGCACAACATATCTTTCGACAAGTCGCAACACGGAGTTGTGCAGTCGCACAGAGTGCCTACTCCAAATGTCCAAACATCTCCGGCATAGTTTGAAGAATGAGTTATTATATCTGATGTGTACAAGAATCTAGTAGCATTGGTTGATGCTGCTAGAACATATGCCAAGGCCACAAGCTTGAGTATTCGATTCTTGATAGCAGAGAATGAGCACATAGCCAAGAAGTTACATCATCTGCCAGAGCAGACTTGAAGAGAGCAATACTGGATGAAGTATCATCCCTTGAAATAGTCATGTTAATGTTGTAATCCATATTTGGCATCGTGCATAAGGTAGTTGTCCATCTCAACAATTGGTAGCAACACTGTGCTAGGATTGCCCGCATCTTGTCAAATTTGGACACTGTTGTTGACCGAATGCAAACATGGACAATGAGGTACAAAGCATCCAAATTGTACTTTCCAAATGATGAATCCCAAGGCAGTAGAGTTGAAGGCATGCATCTGAAGTCATATCTAGAACTATGAGGAACTCTTGCAGCTCATCACCAGTTTGCAGGCTTCGCATGCACGGGTGTTCAAAAGCATGGATTCCATTGTGCACGTGCACATGATCCCATCTATTAGCACACTCACTGACGTGAAATCAAAGAACCAAGTCTGAACAGAGTTGGATATGTAATTTGACAAGTTGATGCATGTAGCCACTAGCACAAACACAATGCATTAGTATGTTGTTGGTTTGGCTACACGCAAGCCCATGATGTGCATGTTGTCAAATGAGTTGGACAAGGGTGCCAGATCAGTGTAACCATATGAAATGGAGGTGGGAGTTCACTTTTAGTAGGATTTCACCATTGAGCACGTGAACATAATCATGGACTACCAAGATTGGCTTCAGTTAGCCACCATCAACCATCACGAGGATGTCAAAGAGTTGGTATTCCCATAGTTTTCCAAGTCTTGCACGGTTTTCTTAAGCCTATTTTTTCTCACATTGGTACATGTACAGATTGTAATGTAAAATCTTGTAAAAGTGAAAGAGCAAGTGTCAATGGTCGAATGTAATAGTCATGTAGTAGTTGAAGAGTCATGAAGGTAGATGAAGAGTCACAAAGTGAAATGTCAAGGGACACCCTAACCTTTTCCATTTATAGAACATCATAACTCATTGTAGAGGCTTTTGGGAGCCAAGATTCCTATAGGTGTATCTTAGAGAAATCTTGGAGTGTATTGCAATGACCCTTGGCTTCTCCATAATAAAAAGCTAGTACATCTCTCTGGAAGAGTAGGCTATAGTGACTGTAACGTGCCACCGTTGGAACTAGTGGTTGGTCATGGTTGTAATGTATGATTAGATCTTTCACTCTTAACATAACAAAGACAACATGTTTCATGCATATGTTATTATTGTATTTCAATTTTCTTGGTTACTCTAATGACATATGTAGCTGTTTGCTTACACATATATTTATGGACTCCTTCTATATATGTAATTATGAATGTTATTGAGATGTGATGTTGATTTAACCATCACTTTGGATCGTTCGTTCACATGCCTTCCAGCTTGTGATGTATATTTTATCGTGTGTTCCCTTCCAATCCGTGTGCTTCTATAGGTTTCCAAGGGGCGCACTCATTCCCCTTTCCATGTGTTAGAACCCTTTATGCACCTTCCTTGGCTTTTTGCATTTGTCACACACTTACTACCAACAAGGACATCCTACTTGCCTCTGCACAACCACAATCAAAGTGATATTGTACAACCCACTGCTGGGACTCTTACACCAAATGTTTTGAGGTCTAGTTGGGACTTCTTACCAGGGTGATCCCCTAAAATGTTGGCGGGTCGATCATCGTCAATAGGTGGGTTTCAACTCTCTCTCTAGAAAGTTTGACAGCCTGTTGAAATATGCTGAAAATATTTCCAAACCTAGATTCTTACTAAATAAGTTGTGTTTACTTTGTTCATTAAAATGCAACGTCACAAAAATATGTTGCCATTTTAGCGAAAATGGTTTGTGGGCCATGGGGAATGCATATGTCATATAAAATTTGTTTGCTAGATTTTTAAGCAATAGATTTATTTTTTCATTCTTCCATATGGACTTAGAAATCAATAGAGAAAACTTAAATCAATATATAGAATATAAATAACACAACATAATTTTAATGTATTTTTTATTTAAGAACTTAATAGATTGAACATAGAATTTTTTCTGCTTGTTGTTTCGGAAAGAAACTTGTTTAATTAAAATGGAAGAAAAAAAAATTTATTGTAGATTATTTTTTAATT
>APFE030359103.1:6698-49227 GCA_000404065.3 Pinus taeda
TTCTTGGATGATACAAATGACAAAACCTCCTTTATATATATAGGAGTCTAAGGAGTCACAATATAACCCAGCCGGCCTAATAATAATAATATAAATCCACAAAAATAACAATAGAGGGATTCTATGGGGCACATTAATAACAATATGGGAACAATAGGGGCACAAAAATATTAATAAGGGATAAAACTACAATAGTAATGGTGTAATCACTAGTATTATAGGGACCTAACAATCTCGTAGTCCCCAATCTAGGCAGTTAATCGTATTTCTCGTCCAGTGTGCAATGTATGCTTGCCAAGCTTCTGGACCATGCAAGGTTTGTCCACTCTGGCACACCTAGTTATCAATTCTTGTAGCCCCTTCACCGCTTTTGTATCCCGAAGTAACTTCATGCATGTCTCTAAGAAGGTACGTATCCTTCTTCAGCTCCATTTGATCCCAACTGTGCAAGGTAGAAGCTTCTGCAAAGCTCTTTTTAGCCTCCAAAAAAGTCTCCTTTGCACACTTCAAATCAAATTCTGGTTGTTTTGCAGGGGCCTTAAAAACCCATACATCCTCCTCTAGATTTTGTCCCTTATCTTCTCCTATAGTTGCGCCACTTCGGAGAACCATATTCATGTTAGGGTCCTCCTCACGTAGTTCAACCTTCATCATTTGGACATTCTGAGTGGAGGTAGCTAGAAGCACCCCATTTTCTCGCATCTGAGCAACTATTGTGGGGCAATCGATTGCTTTGTGGTCAAACTAAAAATAGTATGGGCAACAGGCTTGGGTCGGGTTTGTGCAGTCGTGCGCGTAGTGCCCCGAGCCCCCGCAATTATAGCAGATTAATTGTCCGCGTCCCCATCCAGGTCCCATTCCCCCATGGCCCCGTCCATGTCCTTGGAAGCCTCCTCGTGGGATTGTTGTGGCAAGATACTGCCCACACGCCTCCATCTGCATCTTGTAAGTAGGTGTTCCATCCATCAACATCTCATAACTATGACAATTTCTTTTGTCGTGGCCCACCGTCTTACAAAAGTTGAAAAATAACTGTTGGGGGGGGGGTTGTCTTAGGTTTGGCAATAGATGACAATTATCCATGGCATGGTTTCCTCCTACCTGGTAGATTGCACACCAGAGTACGGGTGCTATGCTTGGCCCTACCTGTACCTCTGGTCGCATTGCTATTGGTACCCCCGTTCTCACATAGTGCGTGAATATCGGACAATGATATTTATCATGGCCTTGGCCCTTACATTTGATACACCACACTTCTTCACGTACTTCTGCCTGAGGTGCCCACCCTTGTTTTAAACTTCACATCTCTAGGCATAGGTTTTGTATTTGTGCTTGGATTTGCTGAACTCCCAACCCTAGATCCTGTATTGGGGTTTCGTGCAACCTCTTAGTTGTTTCCAATGCTTCCACTTGGGTTGAGATCTTTTGTTGTGACAAAGCCATCCTCTGGTGTGGTGTCAATGACACCACAAACCAAGCATAGTGCTGCACATTCGACAGGGTCATGTTTACGTCGCTAACGGTACTTTTCAACCTCCGATCCAGATCCCACAGGGTTTCATTAAGCAACATTTCAATTTCCTTGAACCCAATAACCGACTGCGCTTCTGATTTTGGTCAACAGAATTCTTGGTTTAATGCATCCTAGATTGCGGCTACTCCTTCATTCAGATGATTGATTGAGTACTTCATGTACCATGTCAACGCACGGTCCTACAACGCGCTAACTAGGGTATCCCTTTTGATGTTATCATCTATTATTCCTTGAGCTTCCCATACCGATCTTAGCACAAACCAGAATTGACCTGGTTCCTCATTTCCTACACCTTTAAATATCAGCATCTTGACTGCGCTCGGCATTCTGAATTTTGGTGGTGGTGGGGGTGGGCGTGGGGTTGATGTATCTGTAGATAGATTTGATGTAGGTGAAGCAGGTGGTGGCGTGGATAGAGGTGTTATCAGTGGTAGGCGCTCAATCAATCAGACTGCACTCAGTGAGAAACTCACAAGCTCCTCCTCGCTCTCCTATGATATAGAAATCAAAGAATTGTTTTCTATTCTTCCTTCTCCTCAGTAACCTCTTCCGCTCCACGTTACGCCAGACATTAATAAATGCGCATGATTTGATTTTCACACAACATCATTTTAATCCAAGTATTCAATGATTTGATATAATTACATTGTGAACCTTGGAGGAAACGCCTTTCGGCTTCACTATAACTCACGGTTGTATCTATCGTGAACTCAGTGATAAACCCTCCTATTACTCGATCCAATGAGTGATCTAATGCGCGTACGATTTTATCTTCAGTGGCTTCTAGTATGTGCACTAGTTCTGGAGTCCACACAATAGGCTAATCTAGTCTGCACCTTCCCACATTGTTAGCTAACCTTGCAATCCACTCGTACAACTCTATCAGAAATGTTGCGAAGAAGATTCGTGGATACTTGTGTATATGTAGCGGTCCAACCAATCCTCATCCGATATCCACGGGTTTCTATTTTCCTGAACGATGAATTTGTGGAGCTTCAGATCCAACCACTCTTCAAGCACTTTGTTTGTAGGGTTCCAGTGTTCCAACATCAGACATCCCTTAGGAAAATCCCGGTCCTAGAAATATAACCATTTGTTGGCTTATATGGGCCTAACCCAAGTTCGGAAGAATTATTTGACCAAACAAATCTCGCAGCTACCGGAACATTTAGCAATAGCCCATGGAGTGCGGACTGAGGTCTCATCTGAGGTAGCAGGGGAGGGTGTTGGAACCAGTTTTACTCACCCTTGGGATGTCTTGATGTGGGCTGGAGGGTTTCCGACTTTTGGTGGTGGTGGGGGTGGGGGTGGATTTGATGTCAATGTAGATAGATTTGATGTAGGTGAAGCGGGTGGTGGCATGGACGAAGGTGGTATTAGTGGTAGGCACTACTTAATCAATCAGACTACACTCCTTGGTGAGAACAAGCTCCTCCTCGCTCTTTCGTGATATAGAAATCAAAGGATTGTTTTCTATTCTTCCTTCTCCTCAGTAACCTCTTTCGCTTCGCATTATGCCAGACATTAATAAATGTGCATGATCTATTTTTCACACAACATCATTTTAATCCAAGTATTCAATGATTTGATATACTTACCCCATGGACCTTGGAGGAATCGCCTTTCTGCTTCACTATAACTCACGGTTGTATCTATTGCGAACTCAATGATAAACCCTCCTATTGCTCGATCCAACCAGTGATCTACTGTGCATGTGATTTTATCTTCATTGGCTTCTAGCCTACGCACTAGTTCTGGAGTCCACACAATAGTCTAATCTAGTCTTCACCTTCCCACACTATCAGCTAACCTCGCGATTCACTCGTACAACTCTATCGAAAATTCCATGAAGAAGATTTAGTGGATATCTATGTATATGTAGTGGTCCAACCAATCCTCCTCCGATATCCACGGGTTTCTGCTTTCCTGAACCATGAACTCGTGGAGATTTAAATTCAACCACTCTTCAAGCTCTTTCTTTGCAGGGTTCCAGTGTCCTGACATCAAAAATCCCTTAAGCAGATCCCGGTCTTGGCAACAGAACCATTTGTTGGCTTATATGGGCCTAACCTAGGTTCAAAAGAATTATTTCGCCAAACAAATCCCGCAGCTACTGGCCCTTTTGGCAATAGCCTGCGGAGTGCAGGCTGAGGTCTCACCAGAGGTAGCAGGGGAGGGTGCTAGAACCAGGTTTCCTCACCCTTGGGATGTCTTGATGTGGGCTGGAGGGTTTGCGCATCATCCTGTAGCCTCGCACTATTCTGCTTTCATGCGGATCTGAGGCAAGGCTATTCCCCAATACTTCTTACTTAATGAGGTATTGTAGATCAGATTTCCTTGTTACGGTCTTTAAGAAAACATTTAATCAAGATATCCAGTGCGTGCATTCAAAAGGAATATAGAATTGCATAAACTCATAACATACGCATAAGCAAATAAAGATGAAAACCATTCATTATTAGATCCACAACAGTTTAGATTTAACACAGTATTTTAGAGCTAACTTATCTTTATTTTCTTCCTTCGTCAATACAACCAGATCTGCCCTATGCACTCAGCTGCAAGGGTCTGCTCACAAAGTTGCAGACTCCACCAGGCCTCTGCCCACACAATTGTAGAGCCTCTATCTACCCACAAATACCCTCGACTCAGACTTACAAACAAATAATAATCTTCACAAACCCACAACATTATGATCATTCAAAACCCAAAAACTACTTTCTACCCTTAGAGCCTCGCTCTATTTATACATTCCCATGGTCTGCGAACCATGGGTAGGCCGACTTATTTCCTATTATTATACATTATCTTTGGGTTGAAAACCCTTTGAATTGACTCATTATGCTTCACGCTCCACTCATCCCGTGGAGTCTTTAACCTATCTTTACCAAACATTTCGAGCTTTGTGCCCCATAACCATTACGTGGGGCTTTTGCTACCCAACGCCTTAGAATTCAACCTCTTTGAGGGGGAAACCTCATTTACATTACAAAAATGAAAAATTCTTGGATGATTCAAATGAAAAAATCTCCTTTTTATATATAGGAGTCTAAGGGGTCACAATATAACCAAGCCGACCTAACAATAATAATATAAAGGCACAAAAATAACAATAGAGGGATTCTATGGGGCACAATAATAACAATATGGGCACAACAATAATAATAAGGGATACAACAAAAATACTAATGGGGGAATCACTGGTATTATAGGGACCTAACATGGTCGCTATGCACTACGCCCGCATAGTGGTGGGGTACGCATAAAGACAATTCTTAAGAATGGCGTGAGTACAAAAGAATGACGAGATTGAACTTTGGTCACCCAAACGTTTGGCTAACTAAGAAATATGATCGAAGAAATGATCCATGAGATCATTTAGCAAAATGGAATAAGGTCTATGGAGTGGAGCCACAACCAGAGTGGGTGCATATATTTTGTCACACTTTGGACATCATTCCTATGAATTGGTACCTGGAAATGGAACTCCACCATGGCACTGCGGAGTGGGATATCTTAAGGGAAGGATGTTTTATGACATTCAATTTCGAGGATGGGTTCAAAAGAATCGACAAATAATTGTAGGAGGTTAAGGCAACAATCGCTAGAATACTGGAGGATCCTTTAGAATTGATTCAACCAGATTGGAGCACCCAACTACACAATGCGTTGGAATGCTATAATGTGCCTGCTGAAGAAGATCATGAGGATCCAAGGAATATTAATGTTCCATAGGCAGAAGTCCACCGCGAAGCTGGAGGATGATATATAGAGAATCCAGAAATCATGGTGCCACTGACAAATAGGCAAGTAAACATTGGCACAGAGGCAGAGCTAAAGTTTACAAAGATTGGCGATTGCTAGGATGATGCTATGGTAGATAAAGTCGTTGAGTTGCTCCAAGAATATCAGGATTTGTTCCCTACAAAATTTTCAAACTTGAAAGGTTTCTTAGGAGACTTGGGTGTAATGAAGATTACCTTGAAGCCAAATGCAAATCCCATCAAGTATAGGCCATACCACCTTAGTCCCAAGTATCAAGAAAAGGTACATTTAGAGTTGGACAAGATGCTTGAAGCAGGTATTATTGAACCTGTGGAGGAGTCTGATTGGGTGAGTCAAATGGTATTTCAAGAAAATAAGCAAAAGGATGAAATAAGGATCTGCATAGACCTTATGAAGCTTAACGATGCCTGCATTCATGATCCTTTTCCGACACCATTCACAGACAAAGTACTGGATAATGTTGGAGGAAAGGAGGTGTACTCATTCACTGATGGGTTCTCTGGATAACATCAGATTAAGATCATGCCAGAAGACGAGAGTAAGACCACCTTAACAAGAGAATGGGGATGTTTCTAGTATACAGTGATGCCTTTTGGACTTATGAATGTGCAGGTGATCTTCTCGCGCATAAACATCGCGGCGTTCAAAGATTTCATTCACAAAATTTTGGAGCTATATTTTGATGATTAGATAGTGTTTAGGCTAGTAAAGTGCAATGTAGCCAATTTTCGCTTGATGTTGAATACATGACAAAGGTATCAGATTGCGCTAAACCTGAAGAAATCCTTGTTCTGCATCCCTTTCAGAATTTTGCTAGGTAATGTGGTGTGCAAGCAAGGACTAATGGTGGACCCTTCTAAGATCTCAGTAATAATTAATTTGAAGATGCCAAGAAGTGTCAAAAGGTTGCGTGCAATGTTAGGTCATACTGGATACTATAAGCAGTTCATCAAGAGGTATGCTCAAATTACCATGCCTATGGAAAAGTTGCCAAAGAAGGATGCTACATTTTGTTGGAATGAAGAATGCCAACACAGTCTAGATGTATTGAAGGAAAAAATGGTCATTGCACTGATCCTAGTATTCTTGAATTGGAAGAAGGAATTCCACATGCATGTAGATGCCTTGTGTATTGCACTAGGAGTAGTGTTGACATAGGTTGGTGAAGGAGAACTAGATCATCCTATAACGTTTGCAAGTAGGAAGCTGTCAAAAGCTGAAAATAATTATTCGATGACAGAGCGCGAAGGATTAGGTATGGTGTACGCACTGTAGAAATTTTAACATTACCTACTAGGCAGACATTTCAAAATATACACAAACCATTTTGTATTTAAGTATCTAGTCAACAAGCCTATGTTAGGGGGAAAATATGCAGATGGCTATTGTTGTTTGAAGAATATAATTTTGAAGTAATTGTGAAGCTAGGAAGATTGAACGTGGGACCCGACCATCCGTCATGCATTGAAACCTGAGAAGAGACTACCAATTTGAAGGAAGGGTTGTTTGACATGCATCTCTTCACAATGCATGAAGTGGATAATCACTTTGTGGATATTATCCACTTCCTGACTATAGTAATGACTCCAGAGGGATATACCAGTCAACAGAAGAAAGAATTGGTGGTGCGCGCGATAGACTTTTCGGTCATTTAGGGCCATTTGTATAAGATGGTATCAGAAAAAATACTTCGATGTTGTGTGCCTGATTTTTAGCAAAATAGTATCCTCAATGAAGCTTATGGAGGAGATGCGGGAGGCCATTATGCAGGAAAAGAAATAGTGCAAAAGATTTTACGTGCTAGATTGTGGTGGTTGATGCTGCACAAAGGCTCTAAAGCATATTATAGGGCATTTGATGCATGTTAGAGAATAGGCAGGCCATTACAAAGGGATGAGCTACATCTAAATCTATAGGTGTCATTGTAGCCATTTGAGAAATGGGCAGTTGACTTTGTTGGACCAATTCAACCCCCAGGAAAGAAGACAGGTGCGCATTATATCATCACCATGACATAGTATTTGACTAGATGGGTGGAGGCACAACCTGTGAAAGATTGTACAGGGGCAAACAACAACAATTTTTTTTTTGAATATGCGTTGGCTAAGTTGTTTTGCCCAAAGGTTTTGATGAGTGATCATGGTACGCATTTTCTTAATGAAATGATTAGCACACTGACAGAAGAGTTCTAGTTTTACCATCAGAAGAGTATGGCATATCATCCTCAGGCTAATGTAACAGTTGAGGTTTTTAATAAGATATTGGAGAGTGCACTGATAAAGGTTTGCAATGCATAGCAGAACAATTGGAACGTGCACGTACTAGCATTATTATGGGCTTACAAAACTACTTATAAAAATCTTACTGGTCAGACACCTTTTAGGTTGGTTTATGGTGTAGAAGCTGTGATGCCTATGGAATACATTGTGCCTAGTCTATGCATAGTGACTTTCACAGGAATGGCAGACCACGGAGCCTTAGAAGAATGGCTCATGTAGCTAATGGAGCTCAAGGAAGATAGATTTCTAGTTGGATTCCATCAGCAGGTTCAAAAGGAACGTGAAAAAGCTTGGCACGATCGACACATCAAACTGCGCACCTTCAAGGTGAATGATATGGTGTTATTATATGACAGTAAGTTTGCTAACTTTCCAGGAAAATTTTAGATGTGCTGGCTGGGACCATATGTTATGAAAGAAATTATAGATGGTGGAGCAGTTCAGCTTACGAAGTTGAATGGAGATCCATTTTCAGGAAGGGTAAATGTAAGCTTATTAAAGCCATACATGGGGGTTTTGGCCTAATGACTACATGATGTTAGCACAGTCTTAGCACTCTAGGCAACTGCAAGGAGGCATGAGACTATAAACTATATTGCCCGGTTTGTAAAGCTACGCAACAGGGGGGCTGCATGAAAAAGGGTGATGTCATAGTACTAGAAGAGGTGTGAAAGGAGATGTGATACAGAGGGAGGTACCATGCAGCACAACCAAAGGATGACCGTTATAGTTACTGTTCATGATTTGACCACTAGAATATGGTTAAGAGGAGCAGGGGGGTGGAATGTAAGGCAATTAAGGCTAAAATATTTGGATATCTACCGCCAAATCAACATTTATGGACAGATTTTTGGGGGAATGGTTGAATTTGAATTCGAATTCGCCTATAAATTACACGTGGCCATCCAGCGAAAAACACTTTGCATCCTTAGAGTTTTTCTTGAGTCATGTTGTCGATTGTGTATGCATTGCTCATATTGGGAGGATTTAGTCATGAGCACTGCATTTGCAAAGAGATCAGAGGTAAATTAGACATTCATCTTGGAAAATATGTTAGAACCAAGCCCCATGGAAACTATGAGTACTGGTGGGGATGTTGCCTCTGAAGGCGCTGCTCTGGAGGTTGTGAGAATAGAGGCTCTAGATGCTGTGCCTATGATGCTGAGGTTGCTTTAGTTGAAGCCTACACTAGTGAGGGAAGCCTCCAATCCCAAGAAAGAAAAGTAGAAGAATCCAATGCTGGTGCACGAGTCACTGAGGAAGCATGTTGTTACCCAGGCTCATAAGAAGGAAAAACAACCAACGAAGGATAAGGGGAAGTGGTCGATTTAGAGGTTGAAGAAGGAGTGGAGGATATAGATGCTGAGGGGGTGGAGCTTATCTCCAAAATGTTGGATTATATCCCTCCACGTAAGGGAAAAGTGAAGGTCCCCAAGGACCCAGATTCAGAAAAATTCCTCCTAAACACACCACTACTACCGAGGGCCATCACTTTTGAAGGTCCATGCTTGGTTCATATTCGCCATTTAAAATTGTTTGACTGGGATTTGGCGGACCATGAGAGGTTCCCCCACCTCACAACAAAGAACTACATGAAAATAGTATTTTACAAGGAATCAGGTGTCACTGCAATGGAGCCTATGGAGTGGATTCATGGAGTGAATCAATCAATATTGTTGAACCTGTTGTGGGTGCCCTGCTACCACCACTCCATGATCAACCTTATTGTTATCAAGTAGTTTCTGACCTTGGTACATGATGGATTCTTGTTGCTGAGCATGCCGATCCCTATCAGTAATATGTTGATCCATAAAATCACGTTGTTGCCACACTCAGGGTTGAAACTAACCAAGGAGTTTGGCAGAAAGACGAGTGAACATGACCTCGTAGAGAAAATCAAGGAGAAATTCAAGCTCATGAAGAAGTTGCACGGGTGCTCTATTACCTCAATCACGAAGCTTGTGGTAAAAATTGCTACACAGATCCTTTCTAGCAAATCCATGAGAAAATGTTGCGCGGGCGAGGTTCTAGTGCCAGTTATTTCACTAGCTACACAGTTTGCGAAGGGCGTGAAGTTCAATTGGTCATGCTACCTTTGTAGTGAGTTCCTTGCGAATTGTTGAGAGGCACAAGATGAGAGTAAAACATTCCACTACGCATGGTTGTTACTCTCCATCATATTAGTGGCTTGGGATCTGCTGGAGGACAGTCAGTTTCCTCCCATGGAGAAATATTTGCCAAAGGCTACATAGTTTTGATTCCTTTGGGCAACAAAGGACACCACACACATCATAGATACCAAAGTATTTTGGGTCTTGATGGAGGCAAGCATTTTCATGGCCATCAACTAGATGCCATGGTTGTCACCAATAGTATTTGGACAACTTTCAGAGTATGTAGAGTTTAAATATGACTTCCACGCGTATACATCATGGTGCAAAAGGGTCCGCAAGAAAAATGGTTTGACCTACCTTACCTCGCTATGGATGATGTTATTTGATGAGCCTCATAAATGGGTAATTATATGGGCTCATTTTACCTCCTAACCTATTCAAATCAACCATTCCCTTATCTTATTGAATGATTTTTTGATTATATTTATGCTTATAGAGTGAGTTGAGTTAGTTATGATGCCATGATTTCTAATATGTATTTAATGCAGATTATTAATGAATTTGTGGTCAAAGTCAAGTATCCAGTGGACAAATGGCAGCAATAACTCGAAGTTGACAAAGGAGAGGACTTATAGTAGGGGATTCCCCTCATTTATTACTCCTCACTTCGAATTTCCCTTCATTCAACTCAGAGTACAAGTAGCCAAGTCATGCATTAGCAGGCAGCCAAGCAAAGTGGAGGATAACTAATGTTTATCTCGAGTTTTGGGAGCCAAGCCCCCCTAATTTTTAGGAAGATTTTGGGAGCTTCATTTTTATAAGTAAATATGCCTAGGGCCTCACTAGGGAGTTGGTAAGATTTTCGAATTTTTGCTGCAATATTGCTTATGTAAACTCTGCTCAACTTCGAGCTTATTATCTTGACAGTTCATGTAATCTTGTTATTGTTTTGAGAATGAATATGGAATCCTTTTTGAGTGAGCACTGAGTTTCCTCAAAGGGCTGAATCTCTTGGTTTAGGGCCCCATCCAAGTAGCCAAGCTCCTCTTTTCTTGTATTTGTATGTTTCATTTCAATTTGTAGATTAGGTTGTTGTTAGATGCATTTATTTTATGGTTAAGAATAGGTTGTTTTTGATGATTCAGTAGTCTGCTTCCATTTGTGTTTTCTATAGCAGGTTAAGCAGTGATAAAGAAAATATCCAAAAGGCTAGCAGAAATGCCTTGGCCTCTCTTCCTCACTTTGGGACAATTATTTGAGGCAAAGACCCTCTTGCTGCCCCAAAAACACAAATTTTCCTCCTTCATAGGACTTCTAGAGTTTTAAGCTTTCTAATTGGTTCATAGTCTAGCTTGCTTTGCTTCAGAACTTCTTCATCATGCTCATTTCCTTATTTGTAATAGTATTCTTTCATGCTTTCCCTTCATGCATTGGTTATCAACATTTCCTTTCATAGATCATAGTTTATTTTGATGCAAAAACTCTGTTTTTTTAGATGCACTTGTTTCCTTGCTTGCTTAATTTCATTGGTTGACTATCAGTGGTTTATGCAATAGAAATCCTCTAGTAGTAGTCTCGCCTATCAGCCATTCCATCCACCATCTGATCCATGCCCTACAGGTCACCCAAAGTCTCCCCTCAATTCTTCCTTAGTTTTCTGCATTTTCCATAAACTTTCCTCTCTCTCCTTGAGAAAATCCAATCATCTTTCTCTCTCCTAATGATTATTGGTAGACCCTAGGTGCCCTAACACTTCATCCCAACATTCATATACCTTTTCCACCCACTCTTGCACCTTCAAAACAGTGAAAATTGCTCTCGGCCTCCTCCTGTAGGCCTCCTGTAGAATGTTGTTTTTCCTCCGGTAGATTTCCTGTGTCCTATAGAATTTCTTGTAGGCTTCCTTCTGAATATTTATTGTGGGAAAATCCTCCAGAAGGCCACCTAAGAACTCCTAGGACCCATTCAAGCCATCCTACATCTTCTCATATCCCAAAACCGCCCTCCATCGCCATCTATTCACTGCCATATTCACAAACAAATAAATTACATGCATGTCAAATTCACCTAAAAATACATCAAAATCCAAAAATATGCTCTTTCCTCATTTACTTCCAAAAATATCTTAGTTAGATGTTTTTTACTCCCTTGAGTAGGTAATGGCATTCTTTTCATGATTTCTATAGTGCTTTCTGCAAAAATAGGATTAGAGGATAACTAGGATTTCCTTTGTTTGCTTTACATTTCAGTCTTCCTTTCTACAAGTAGAATAGCATTAGTAGAGTAATATCTCTTTTTCCTTTCATCACATATAGAGCTTCTTATAGAATCCATAGAAGTTGTCTTGAGCTCCTAGTGATGTCACACCGACTGACCAAGTGACAACCTGCAGTAAGAACTAGTACTTGTGCATACAACACCATCGCTTCCAAGTTTGTTACGAACTACCGAGTTGATAAAAGTAAAATAGGAAGCCCAGGAGTTACAACATTATTGCTGCAATACTGGTGCTCACCACTTCTTGGCATCATTTTCGGTGAAGCGCCAGAGTATTCTGTGATTACTGCTTTCTTCTATTTCCTATTGCAACATTCTGCTAATATTTTATTTCAGCAAAAGTAGATTAGTCATTTCCTTGCTTTTAGTTCTGCATTTCCTCGCTTTCCTCTTCAATTCTACAATTTCTATTTCAGCAAAAGTAGATTAGTCATTTCCTTGCTTTCAGTTCTACATTTCTTTTTCTTTCCTCTTCAGTTCTGCAATTTCATTTCAGCAAGTTCATTTTGGTTAGTTGCAATTCATTTGTTCAATCAATTTTAGTTTTGCAGGTACTATCAGTGTGGGGAAAACAAAACAAAAACCAACCAAAAATATTTCCTTTCATGCCTCTTAGGAATAAACATAATTCAGGTAAATTTTTTCCCACCACCCCCACTACTTCACATAGCCAACCTTCTCTCTTCTTTGGTGGCTATGATCAAGAAGAACCCTTAGGTGAACAACCTGACATATTTGAAGAACCTATAGGGGAAGAAGAAGAAGAAAACATTCTTTTGGAGCCAATGGCTTTACACGGAAATGCTAGGGGGAATGGAGAAAGAATAGAAGGCACCTTTCCCATTCGGGAGACCAATGGGGACACCAAAATGAAGAATATAAGGCCTTCCACTCTACCTCATTTCCATGGTCTGACTACAGAAGATCCTGACACCTTCTTGTTTGAGTTTGTTGTTATCTATCAAACCTATGACTATGTGGATTGTTAGTGTTAGTCTTTGAAACCTTCCACCAGTGATCAAATATGCTCTTACAAAGTGGTTTTAGGATGTCAAAGTCAAATTTTTTCATTTCAGTGAGTCTTCAAGTAAAATTTGGTCATTAGGTATAAGGTTTAGGATTTGTTTTAGCTCATTTCAAATTTGTCCAAATGGTGGTCCATGTCACCATTCAACTGAGTCTACCATCATTCAGAGAGTTGTCATCATCATTTGAGGTTCCCACGAGTCATTTTACACCTTGTTCATGCTTCAGTTGTACTTGGGTAAGGTTCATTTTTCTCTCCTAGGGTTTTGAAGGTAATTTCTCTTGGATGGTCAAATCATAAAAAAAAATTGTATCCCAATACTCATACACCTTTCCCTATCCTTACTGCACCTTATTAAACACTTCCCATCACTGATATCCCTCAAATTCCTCATTTTCCCACAAACCCTAGTTTCTTGCTACAATTTGACAATTTTCTAGGCTAGGCTTGTGTTTAGCCCTTTTGGACCCCTTCCCCTAACTCAATCTTTGAAATTACACTTTCCCTTACTTCCTAACATCCCTCCCTACTTCCCAAAATTTTCTCAAAAATTTAGAAGCCCCTTATCCCCTTGATTTCGCTTCATTTCTATAAAACCCCTGTTCCACACATTGGGGTAGGTTTTACTCAAATGATGTTTCTGAGAAAGAAACAATGAATTTGGAAAAATTGATAGACATTTTGTCTGTAACAGGCCAATGAAGAAAAACCTCCTCCACTTTTTACACAGGTGTTACAGTTTTAGAGAAATGTAAAAAATACAAGTTGCCTCAAGAGGGTTGTTGCACCTCTAGAGTGGCCTTCGTAAAATCAAGATTTCTCCTAGCCTGGTTGGCCAAATGACTTTCTTGATGAGTCAAATGATAACTACACACAAAGAGCTTTCCAACGAGTTATCATGAGCTCAATTTGGAGCTGAGAAAGACCTTCAACACTTGACTGCAATAGCACTCTACATTTAGGCAGCCTCATTTTGTGCATTTTGACCAGTCTTGGGAGATTTGACTTTTGACAGGGCAAATGACCTCCAAATTAGGAAATTCAAGATGTTTTGGAAAGTATTTTATTTCCAACGAGCTATCACAACCCCAATTTGGACACCAGGATGGCTTCCAAATGTGATCTACAAAAAGGCACTACGCACTTGGCAGCCGGCGTTGTGCATAGAAAAGGCATTGCGCACCTGGGAAGTTTGGGTAGTGTAAAATTACACAGGTGCTGCGCATAGAAAAGGTGTTGCACACCTGTTAGAGGGCACTGTGCACCTAGCAGCCAAGCTCTTAAACCTATCAAACTCTTCCAAATCACTCCAATTTTCCTCAATTCTCCAAATTTGCCTCTTGACAAGTAAGTAACACAATTATTATTTGTTGAAAAAGAGTTTTTTGCATCACTCTATTCTATTTGTGTTTATCAAAAACAAAACCCTAGTTTTCACCAAACCCTCTCATATACTTTAAAGGTAATTCACAAATTGTTGTCATATCTCATCCATTAGTCATCCCCTTCATACCCTATTCCCTCAAACCCTACATTACATCAAATCTCACTCATATCCCTGTCTCATCCCACTCATTCCCTTTCTTTTGAAAATCTCTTCATACTCATCATTCACCCACACTACCTTTCTTTCCTCACCAGCATTTATAGTAAATCAAGCCAATGGACATTGATTATGGAGATTTTGTCCTTGTGGACAATGAGGTGGCACAAGAGGTGAGTGTCATGGACTTGGATGCTCAAATTCCAAGGAGTGTCAAAGATTTGATCATCAAGGAAAAAGATTTGTAATGCAAGGATAAAGAGGCTAAAAGCCAAGCTAAAAAGAGCTTTGAGGAGCAAAAAAGAGCAAGATAAACTCAAGATATTTACTGAAGAATAATTGGACCATCAAAGCACCTAACAAAGATCAATCATACCAAATTTCAAGAAATTTGGAGCAATGTTTGTCAATTTTGAATTTTTTAATGTAAAAAACATGTTTTTTCAGCAGGTGGCGTTGTGCTTTTGTTGGGGACACTTTCTTGCAAAAAAGTTTATATTTTTGGAATTAGCATGGAAAACTATGAAATCTCAAAAATGGCTAATAATTTTGGAAAATTTCTAGGTCTCCAAAAGGGCAAAAAACACCCAAAAAGTACCCTCTCTGCCACTCTTTTGCCACACAGGAAGTAGTTTTAGGAGAATCAATTTTTGGATACAAAAATGGACTCCAAATTTAGAAATTCAAGTTGTTCCAGAAAGTAAACTCACCAAGCTTTCCAATGAGCTACCTTGCACCTGATTTGGACTTCTTAAAGCTTTCCAAAATTGGCCTAGCAAAAGCGCTACGCATAGGATCAGTGGTGCTGCGCATAGGATGAATTTTCTAGTTTTGCCTCATTTTCTAGATTTTGCCTAGTTTTCTCTACAGTTGACTTTTTCTTGCTCTCTTGGTGAAATTAGCATGGTAAATTATGTAACTTGATGTAATTATGGATTTAAAACACTTAATAGGGTAGATACATCAAGTCAAAGATGGTTTTGAACTGAATGAATTGGTTTCCTTAGTTTTAGAGGCAAGTTGTTCCACTACCTATATTCCTGTTCTTAATTTAGATATGGTTGAAACCACCCCTTTTCTCATGGATTCAACCCTGATAGCTAGCTTGAGTAGTTTCCTTGCCTATATCATGTACTTTTTGATTCATTTGTAAAGGTTGGACTTTGGCAGAAGTGTTGGCTCTCATTGAACGTTTGTATCAGTAGTTTGGCAAGGAATAAAACCATGTTTCACAGCTATTTTTGTGGGATTCTTGTGACAATGAGTTAATGTATGGTTTCTTCTTTTTAATGATTTTTTTTTATGTTTTATATGTATCCACATCTCTCTTTTTCTTCTAAACTAAATGAATCAAGGTGAATAGACAAAATACACTAGATTTACAGTGCTTTGTCTTGGGATTGCATTTAGTTTTCAATGTTTTCATTGTTTGAAGAGGATTCAGAGATTCTTATGCCCTTCTTACTCTACCATCTCAATCATTTTCTAGTATGTAAGTGTTATCGGGAAATCTAGTGTCCATGCAGAGCTACTAGTCCCACTAAGATGGGTAGCTATCTTAGAAACAAACAAACTAAAGTTACTTTCGTTTTCCCTTATGAGAAGTAGATAGGAGAGGAGCAAAGAATACCAACCTCAATATTTCATTTTGTTCCTTGCTTGTTCCTTCTCCCCTCTGATGGATCTTTGCCGCTCCTTCCTTGATTACTCCACTTCAAAGAGCACCTGTAAAGTCAAAGTAGCATAATACCTTCAAAGTGTAGAGATCTACAAGCATAAAAAATATAGGACCAGATATATATTGACCACACAAATTCATATATCATGAAACATCCAAGAATGTGGAGGAGAACTTGAATAGATTTATTGATATAAATATTAGAAGAGAGGATTACAACCCATTGATCTGACCCAGTGTCATCCTCCCAGCATGAAAGCCCTTCTTCACCTCAGGAAAAGCTTAGATCACCCAACACTATGATGTTCCACCAAGAAACCAACAACACTTCCTTGCAAGATGCAAAATTCCAACCTCTGGATCTCTGGGATGAGGGATCCATATATAGTTGATTGCAGGGGGGTGAGTCAGCTTCTAGGATTTTGATTAGTGTCTTCTCTCTGATAGTTCTTTGTTCCACTTGGAGATTCATGATCTCTTACTCATCCCTGGGCGAATTCAGAGAGGCAAGTGTCACAAGAGAAGTTTCTAGAAGATTCCATGATCATCCACCTTGCAAACTGTCTCTGCCATTTGTCTACTCTCGCCCATCACACCCTACAGAAGGGCTTTTCAGTATGCATTGCACTTTTTTCATGTGGCAAGGATGCATCGCACCCTTTGCACTGAGCAATCTATATGGTCCAATTTTGACTAGTTCTGAGCAGTTTTCCATGGAGAGCTTCTGGGAGATGATGTAATAAGGTGACCTTGTTCCTTAAGGGCATGAAACAACACTTTTAGGGACTTAGAAGCCCTTGGTTTATGGACATATATGATTGGGGTTGTAGTGCCCAAATATGTCTATAACAGTTGCCCCCTAAAGCATGATGTCGTAAATCTTTTGATGTCGGGTGAAATGCTTTATCGTGAGGATCCGAGGTTTTTCGAACTGGAAGGTGACCTGTAATAACATAAAATACAATACATTATATTCATTATATTTTCATGATCTAGCTGAGGCGGGCATTCCCATTCTCCAATTTATAAATTCATTTTCATGTACATAGGATAGACAACCGTCTATGTAGTAGACTGATAATTCTGATAGAGCCATCATCCTTTGATTCAGATGATCATCTGTGCAGCAATGATGTACATTTGATGTCTTTATTTTCCTGAATATATCACAGCCTGTATGGATGAAACTAGATCCAGGTCTTCAAAATCGTTCAATCTTCGCCCAAAGTACAAGTCGATCCATGTGAAAAGATGTTTTGGAGTCGAACATGGAAAGACATCACCTGATTACCAGCCAATGATGTAAGTTGTTAACAGGCGCGAGAGGAATCACTGATAATGATGATGACACTCAAGGTACTACAGTACAATTCGCGTGGTGTGAAAATGGGACTTGGCATTGAACACCACGCAAAATCTTTCGGTCAAAGGTCATTGATGTAAACCTGTCGCTGGAAGTGAGAAACTTTCCATTGAGGCATGTAAGCTTCAAAGTACTAAAAGGGTTGTTCCTAGGTCGACTTCTTGGATAATGAGTTGTCGTCGACAAGAAGTGACCCGTCGTAGGAGGGCCTTAATGAATCCCACATCTATGACACAGAACGGAGAAAATGATTTTGTGGAGCTAGAAACGATCTGATGATACAAGGTTCAGGATGGCAGTCATGAAAGAATGAAGCATGAAGGTATTGCAGCAGGTGAGACACAAGTTGGGTTGGTGAATTCTCTAATCGACTTCTCTTGAACATATCAGCCAGACTGAAATGGATTGGTAGTGTTAACCCCAAAGATGGATGGTATGATGGACCGATGGTAATATGACCGGTGAACGGAATAACCCAACCCGACTCAATCATGGTGATGGAGTGAAAGTGTCATGTTCAAGAGCGACTTACTACCAATAAAGTTTCTTCAAGTTTTCTTCCCAATTTTTTCCCCAGTCATTACTGACCAGTACCTCTTTATTTTTATCAAGTTTGAGGAGGATAACATATGCTTGTTCTATAATTTTCCCTTCGGGCAAACCCGTTGCTATGTTTTAACGAGCCTAGCAACAATGAAACTCATTCTTGTCTCTATGGACAAGTTTGTCACTATTAGTTTTAACAAGTTTAACGACAAAGACAACTCGATCCTTTTTCAATTTTAGAGAGTCTTAAAAGGGACAGAAAGGAAACTCCAGTAATCCTTTTTCATCATATAATCCCTTAAGTCTGAAAAAATATAAAATAATACCAAAAGGGATGAATTTTCGATAGTTTTAACGAGCTGAACAAGACAAGCACTCTATCTTTTTGTGTAATAATCCCTTAGGTCCAAAAAGATTAAAATCTAGAGGAGGGATAGCACTTCCAATAACTTTAACGAGCTGTAGAGGCGAATTACTCGGAAATATTTTCATATTTTACGAGTCAGATGAAAAGAGCTTAAAGGAGACTCGTTTTTGAGGAACGAGTGATATTTTCGGGTAGTAGCTGATTCCAAGTAAGATTTGGAATTTTCCAATCATGGCAGTGTCACAAGGATGGCTAATAGAATCACTCGTCGCAGCTGTTCCTCAAAAGGGTAAACAATCAAATGGAGGCGTATGATTGGCTAAAACAGAGTGGAGGTGATGGTAAGAATATGACCAAGGCTCAAAAGCTGATGATAATGCATTCACAATAGTTATTTACCGGATAGTGGTTCATTTTTTAATGAGCTTAAACTTTGGCAAAACATATGCTCATTGCTTAGGTTTAATTTTTAACGAGCTTGAACTTTGCGTAAAACTGCTCGTGCCAGTCATATAATAAGGATGTCTCATCGATAGGTTCAATTTTTAAGGAGCTTGCACCATTCAAAACTTTGCTCTGTATCCTTTCTTTATGTAAGCTAAGAATGACCAATCCTACGATTTTAAAGGGTTGAGAATCTACAAACTAAGAAAATAAATGGTCACTTTTCACTTGCATGCAAAAAGGTTTGCATGCCCCTAGGTATAGTGAAATTGAGTTTCCAAGCTACCATATAGAAGTCCTCGCATTTGCAATATAGTTTCCATCCGCATAGCAGACCAAAACATTTCCTCGGCTTAGTCCATTTGGACAAAGGTGATCCTAGCTCCAATCACCTAACCTTGACAAAGGAATCTAGTTCCAATCTAATCCCATTTTCCTAAATGGAAGAGTGTCATACTAGTCATATATCCTCTGCGGAAACCTACCCTATACCCAAAGTTTCCCTGCCAAAGCAAACCAGGGTGCATGCCCCCTGGGTTTCAGTGATGGCCACCGAATTACTCGCACTCTTCAAGTGGAAGGACTGGAGATTGATGAGACATTCCTTGCATGAAAAGACCAGTTAGGGATGGAATTTGACTATTAGCTATGTGTGAGCCGGGGAATAAAAGTTGGTCTACGAGCTGGACCACACGGCCTTCATGCAGAAAACACATTACGCGAAAGAGCGAGGAGACAATGGCTCCCATGCTATAAATATATTCACGCCCAAGGAGTAGATTATAATCTAAAGCTCCTTTGACTACCATTACGTTCATATAAACAGTTTTCCCTCTCAAAGTTATAGGCAAACTTGGAAGGAACCCTAACGGTCGACTGGTTCCTTTGTTGAAGCTTGTTAGATTTCACATCTCAGGCAGAAGCGATGATGAACTGATTGCTTTACAAGCAATTGAGGAAAGGATACTCATAGAAGCCCCTTCATCTACGATAGTATCGACCATTACCATTTTGTAAGATTTTACAATGATTCGGAATGGTACATTAGACGGTAAACGGGGTCTGCCTAGTAGATTCCAATCGAAGGAAATGAATAGGTTTCTCGGAGGAGGGACCGAATAAACGGTCGGATATGACCCTGAAGAACTTCCTTCCTGCGGTAAAGGAAAAGGTAAATTTCCCCCATGTTCATCAGAATCTGAATGGTGTCATTCTCATTCTCTTCGGTGACTGTATCATTTGAAGATGGACCTTCCGAAGAAAAGACTGGGTTGACTGCCATCTCGACCTGATCACTTTGGTATGGAGTGGACTCAGAGGGTTTATCTTCAATGATAGATGCTTCGACCAACAATAGAGGTATGTCAATTAGATTTTCAACTAGTGATGGACTCGGCAAGAGTTTCTTGTATCCAGGAGGAAGCCGTAGCGGTGAAGTAGGACGGTTATCCAAGACTCTTTTAGCTTCATCCAGGAAGGCACAATGGTGGGCGGCATGATCGCCTTCACATAGTCTACAAGGAAATTTATATTTTCCTTTCTGCCCAGAGACTTCGTTTTCACTAGTTGACGGTGTACTCTCAACATGATCATCAGAGGTTGACAACACCGGATTGGGCAAACGAGGAGACCAGTTCCTTAAGATCCGAGGGATGCAAGGAAAATCTCGATGATACTGGTCTCCTTTGCAAATGACACATGGAGATTTAGGTTTGGACGGTGCAGTGTGTGGATTTTCGCTAGATGATGCATGGTTGCCCCTTTTTGCCTTTGGCTCCTTCTTCTTCTTCTCCTTCCCTTTCTTCTTCTTCTTAGTTACTTGTTTTTTAGCTTTACCAGCTTCACCAAGAGAAGAGGAAGGAGGGGAGGGAGAAACAAATGAAGCAGAAGGTTACTCTAGTATCATCTAGTTGCTAACTTGATTGCTCAAGAATCACGGTGGTTTGAATGACAGAGGTCGAGAAGAGCCATATTGGCAAGCCAATTGTCAGTGCTGGGAGGGACAATGTGGCCATATGAGGTGCACCAACATCTCCCCAAGAGGAGAAAGGAATAGGATTTCCCCCAAGGGGAAATCATTGGTTGGTGGACTCCATTTTCTCAACCTAGGACCAATGAGGGAACATTGACGTTATTCCGATTAAAATAAATTTTATGACGCTTTGACACAACTTTCTTTTTCAATTTTTAATAGTCAAGAAAAAGCTAAAGATGACTCTAGTTTCCTTTGATTTTTAATGAGCCTGAAGTGACAAGTTCTCAGGTGGACCTTTTCCTTTAAGGAGTCTGAAAAGGAACAAAAGAGACTACTCTAGAAATCTAGATAGAGGGATTACCAAACTAGTCGCAAAACTGCAGATTAGTTTTTACGGTACGACAGTCAATCTTCCTGAATGTTGTGTTCAGTGCATTGCGATCGATAGGGCGCCAGAAACGGCTTCCTAAGGATCAAGGATATAGCCTATTGTGGTCTCCCAATATATACTTGACGGTACGTGGGAGCACAAGTTCGTACTGGCACTTGTCGTCTCAAAGAGGAGGAATCACCCAAGCTACAATGAAAGCGATAGTTACCAGGCTTTACGACATCGGAATACGTCTCTAGCCTAGACTTATAAATGTTGTGCGTTAGGTTCCAAAGTGTTTTTATGTTCATTGAATTTATTTTATAGTTGATCTTTCTTAAGAAGTTTTTCTTTTAGGTTCACCACGTGATGTAGATATGCAATTCCTAAAATGCAATCTAAGATGATAAAAAATCGTTTAATCTTCTTTCTGCAATGAAAATCCTAGCTACTAAGGAAAGAGAAGTGGGATTCTTTCAATATAAAGGAGAGAGAACACACTAGATGCACTGTCCTAAATCAAAATCAACAAGCAGTCTAAATGCAAATGCACATGCATGTATTTCTTTTTTCTTTCTTAATGTGTGAATGACAAAAAGAATGCTAAGTACAAATTTGAATCGTTTCAAGCGACAGTACTAACGATTTTCTCTTCAAAAGATGAAAGGAAGATAATGATGACACTTTGCGATTTTGAATTGAAAACTGCTTTCGACACTTGAAAAACTATTAATTCAAATGAAATACAAGAGTAACAGTGTAATTGACCATCAAGAATAGTAGGATTCTTTTCTTTGACTGAAAACAAAATTTGCGACACTTCCAAATCAAAAGACGACAGTTTGATTACACTACTTCTTTGTAAAGGAGAACTGTAAATGGTGAACAATACATAAAAACATTTACAGTTCTTTGTAAAATGGAGGCTGAGTTATGCAAACTAAGGGAGTTTCCATAGTGGTATACCGATCATAGACAACAAAACTCCTGAATAAAGCTGAAGAGAGTGAACAAAAAACCAAAATCTGGAGGCAGACACAGTCTTATCTAATCATCGCACCTGTAACACAGGGAAAGGGTGATGCATCCAACCTACTGCACATGGGAGGTGTGATGCATCCAGATTCCCAAGAGGAGAAGGTGCGATGGTCCAGGGACGAGAATTCAACTTGGTTCTTGGTCACAGTTTGTAGCTTAGTTCAGGGATTTAGGCCGAGCTAATGATAGTCAGTAAATGCAAATCATAGGGGCTGATCTAATGAGGCTACTTGAGCCACCACTAGGGCAAGTAGGATGTTTGCAAATTAATTGTTCAGTTTATAAACAAAACCCAGAGATAGACTGAAGCAACATTGATCTACTTTGAATGCAGTTCGAAGGCTAGCTGGCTTAACTTTAGGCTCCATCTGTATGTTTATAAAGCAAACAAATATAGACAAGCAAACAAGCTATTCACTCCCCATCGGAGTCGCCATTTTGTTATCGGTAAATCTAGTGTCCATGCAAAGCTGCTAGTCCCACTAAGACGGGTAGCTATCTTAGAAACAAACAAACTAAAGTTAATTTTGTTTTCCTTTATGAGAAGTAGATAGGAGAGGAACAAAGAATACCAACCTCAATCTTTCACTTGGTTCCTTGCTTGTTCCTTCTCTGCTCCGACAGATCTTTGCTGCTCCTTCCTTGATTACTCCACTTCAAAGAGTACCTATAAATTCAAAGCAACATAATACCTTCAAAGTGTAGAGATCTACAATCATAAGCAATATAGGACTAGATATATATTAACCACACAAATGCATATATCATCAAACATACAAGAATGGGGAGGAGAACTTGAATAGCTTTATTGATATAAAGATTAGAAGAGAGGATTACGACCCATTGATCTGACCCAGTGTCATCCTCCCAGCATGAAATCCCTTCTTCACCTCATGAAAAGCTTAGATCACCCAACACTATGATGTTCCACCAAGAAACCAACAACACCTCCTTGCAAGATGCAAAATTCCAGCCTCTAGATCTCTAGGATGAGGGATCCATATCTAGATGATTGCAGGGGGGTGAGTCAGCTTTTGGGATTTTGATTAGTGTCTTCTCTCTTATATTTCTTTGTTCCACTTGGAGATTCATGATCTCTTACTCATCCTTGGGAGAATTCAGAGAGGCAAGTGTCACAAGAGAAGTTTCTAGAAGATTCCATGATCATCCACCTTGCAAATTGTCTCTGCCATTTGTCTACTCTCGCCCATCACACCCTACAGAAGGGATTTTCAATATGCATCACATTTTTTGCATGTGGCAGGTGAGATGCATCACACCCTTTGCACTGAGTAGTCTGTATGGTCCAATTTTGACCAGTTCTGAGCAGTTTTCCATGGAGAACTTCTGGGAGATGATGTAATCAGGTGACCTTGTTCCTTTAGGGTATGAAGCAACACTTTTAGGGACTCAGAAGCCCTTGGTTTATGGACATATATGATTGGGGTTGCAGTGCCCCAATATGTCTATAATAGTAAGCTCTTGTCTACCCTACCCCACAGGACATGACTACATCCCTGAGTTTATTTCTCGGATCCAATCTGCCTTCTCCAATTGATCCAGCAACCAAAACCTAAAATCAAACCAGAAACCCTAATCTAATATACCTAGCCTAATATCAACATTCATTTCAGTCATCTCAAGTCCTAGTTGTCATATTCTAATTGAGATTGACAAGGAGAGAGCCCTCTCCTGGCCTGGTATGGCTAGCTACCAGGTTAAGCGTGGTTTGATGTTACCCTAGACCTAGCTTCCGTAAGCCTGAGGTAGATTTAGGAACTAGCACGGATGATGATAAAAAGTTGAAATTGTTCCTTTCTACTCTCAAGGATGCATTATTGTGCTGGTTCATGGGATTACCTCGAAATAGTATCAAAACTTGGGCTCAGATGCAACAAGCCTTTAACAACAAGTATCAAAACAATTATAGGTCAAAAGATACTAAAGAAGAATTTTTTCAAATGACTATAGGAAGTGATGAGTCCCTCAAAGACTATGAGGAGAGGTTCCAGCTTAGTTACAAAAGGGTTGGGTGTACACTTGACCCTGAGTCTCTGAAGTTGGTTCTGTTCACGGGAATTCAAAAAGATCTTTTAGACACCCTCCATCTACTAGCCAGGGGAGACATCTACCAACTATCATATGAAGACATAAAGAATACTTTTAGAAACCATTCTAGAGCAGTCAGAAAGAAAGGTAGGGGGAGTCAACCCATAGCCAGTACCTCTTCCTCTAACTCATCCATTAAGGGAGAAATTGGAACCATGCTGGAAGACTTCAAGAGTGAGATGTTGTAGAATCTTGCCATGCAAATGGATACCTTTCATATCAAAAGGAAACAAGAGGAAGCAGAGAGGGCTTTGGCCATATTTTGCCCTAGATGCATAAGGAGGCATCCTAGGAATGGATGCCCATTGAACTCTAAAGAGGTTTGTTCAGTTTGTGAAGAAAATCATTCCAAAGATAAGTGTCCTTCCTTGCTTGGACTTAAAGTTGTATATCAAGGGACTGAGTGAGCCACTGAACAACTCTATTACATAAACCAAAGAAGGCCGCATGGACCTGGACCATACCAGCAGGGGATGCAAGGGACATCCTATGCATACTACAACCCCAACACAGTCACTTCCATAACTTCTTGGGGTACCCCTGCTCATCATTCATGGTCCACGCCTCCTCCTTGGTCCTTCACATCTCAATATCATGCCCAACCAGCCAACCATGCATTTCAATCCTATGCTCAGCCACCACCTCAGTGGAATGCACCTCATCAGGGGTGGAGGTCCCAATACAACTCTCTTCCTGCTCTTTTACCTCCACCACCTGCCCAACCACAACTGTTACCTCCTGCTCCACCAAAGAAACCCCAAATGCCTGCCTAGCTGAATCCGAACCTGAACAACAGACAAGCTCAACAAGTGTATAGTGGGGAATGATCATGCCCAACTTATGCTATGGAAATTTAGGAAATTAACTTGTGATCTGGGAAATTTCTCCTAGATAGTCAGCCTCCACCTAGGGAGGTTTAGAAACATAAAGAGGAAAGTGAACCTAAAGCAATTCCACCCTTTCCCGAGAGACTATCCATGACAGTCCAACCTACCCCAGAAGAAACTGAACTCCTAGGGGAATTGAAACATCTATGTGTAAAGATACCACTTCTCCAAGCCATAAAGGATATGCCTATCTACAATAGGTTGATCAAAGAGAAGTTCTTTAGGCATCCAGGGAGGTGAAAGAGAGATTCATCAAACATCAATTTCATAGGGTAACTATTTGACCTGATGTTGGGGCAGGTAATCTGTCCAAAATACCTAGACCCTGGAAGCCCAATAGTTGATGTCCACATCAATGGCACCATGATTCCACATACTTTGATTGATCTAGGAGTTGCCATTAATTTCATGAAAAAGGACACAATGCTTAGACTCAACCTTCAGGGCTCCTTGAGGAAGACCACAACCGTGCGACAGTTACCAAACTGCTCGATCGTGACCCTGAGGGGATTGTGGAAGATGTGATGGTCTCCATTAATTCTTGGGAGTACCCTGCTTATTTCTTAGTTCTCCAACCCAAGGAAAAGCTCAATGGGTATCCTCTCATTCTAGTCCACACCATGAATGCAATATAGAGAATGATATTCTGAATTAAGATTATTATCCACCACACAATGAATGCTCATATAATGAACCACCAACCATTGATGAATGAGCTGGGAATATGACCATAAAGAATGGGCATATGTCCAAGTAGTTAATCCTATATCCTCCTGCCAAACCTTCGTTAGAACATGATCTACTTCTCTGGTTGGAGGAGGAAGATGAGGATGAAGTTTATTATACACCACTTTGTACATTAGGAATTGCCATGGGAGGAAAACAACAAGATGAGGATGATATGATTGAAAATATAATTCAAAATCCACCTCCCAGTGTATCGCCTTTAGAAGAAATAGTAAGAGAAACTCAAAACAACCCGTTAACTGATATTTGTGCAGTCAACTCCACTTCTCTCTGTGTTAGGAATATAGAGTTCAGTCCAAAAATAACCTTGAAAATCAATCCATCCCTATCCAATTCCTAGGAGAAGGAACTTTGTAGCATGCTGATAAAGAACATAGATCCCTCCACTTGGAGTTATAAGGAGATGAAGGGAGTGCACCCTTCAATTTGTACTCATCGTGTATACATCAAGGAAGGTTGCAAGCTAGTTAGTCAACCTCAAAGAAGGATGAACCCAACACTTAAAGATATTGTTAAGGAAGAACTACAGAAATTGCTTGATGCAAGGTTCATCTATCCCATCTCTGACAATGAATGGGTTTCTCCTTTGGTGCTAGTACCAAGAAAAATTGTAAGTGGAGAATCTATGTTGAATGTCGAGAATTGAACAAAGCCACTAAAAAGTACCATTTTCCTTTGTCTTTCATAGATCAAGTGTTAGATGGTCTAGTAGGTAAAAAGTTTTTCTCTTTCCTAGATGGGTTTATCAAGTACAATCAGATTCAAATAAGCCCGAAAGACCAAGATAAGACCACTTTCACTTGTCCATGGGATACCTTTGCATACCGGGTCCTTCCTTTTGGGTTGTGTAATGCTCCAGTCACTTTCCAAAGAGAGGTACTGAGTATATCCTCCGAATTAGTTCATGATGCAGATATATATGGATGAATTTACTCTTTATGGCTCTAATTTTCAGGAAGCTTTATCTAACCTAGGGAAAGTTCTAGACAAGTGTATTGAGATGAACCTGTCCCTTAGTCCAGAAAAATGTGAATTCTTGATGACTAAAGGAACCATGCTAGGTCATGCAATATCTCAACAAGGATTGTAGGTGGACCCCAACAAAATTTCCATTATCCAAAGGGTCCCACCTCCTCAAAAGGTGAGAGATGTTAGAAGTTTCCTAGGTTTAGCTATGTATTACTAAAGATTCATTAAAGATTTCAGCAAGCTAGACTCTCCATTGTTTGGTCTTTTAGGTAAATATTTTGAATTCATATGGTCAGAAAACTATCAAGAAGCCCTATATACCTTGAAAAGAAAACTCGTGACTGCACCAATTTTGAGAGGCCTAAACTAGGCCCTACCTTTCCACATTCACACAAATGCCTCGAACAAAGCAATAGGAGTAGCCTTGAGACAAATCGATGAAAAGTTACCTTATGACATATACTTTATAAGAAAAAACTTGTCAAAGGCGGAGTTGAACTATACGGTAACCGAAAAGGAACTCCTAGCTGTCGTGAATTCCTTAAACAAATTCAGACATTATATCACTAGCTATCAAACCTTTGTGCACATGAATCATGCTACAATTATATATTTAATGAACAAACTAGATGTGAATGCTCACATTATTAGATGGTTTATTTTACTACAGCAGTTTGATTTGACCATTGTTGATAATCCTAGTAAAGAAAATGTTGTTGCTAATTTTTTGTCTTGAGTAAGTTTGCTTGCAGGTGAAGAATGAATGGTGGATGATCAAATGCCAGATGAACACCTATTTGCTATCTCAGTACTCTCTCCATGGTTTGCTGATATAGCAAACTACTTGGTTTTAGCACAGTTCCCAACACACTTGTCCTCAAAAGATAAGAGCAAAATAGTAATGAAAAGAGCCCCTTCCACCTGGATTGGGGGCAATCTCTTCAAACTTGGCCCAGATCAGATCTTGAGGAGATGTGTCAGGGAGGAGGAAGTTTTTGACATCCTCCTGACTTGTCATGATGGGCCTTGTGGAGGTCGTTTTGTAGAAAGAAGAACTACCTTGAAGATACTACAAGCAGGCTACTATTGGCCCACTCTTCATCAGGATGTGAGGATATATACCAGCCAGTGTGATCGGTGTCAAAGGATAGGGAAACCTACTCCAAAGGATGAAATGCCCATGCAAACTCAAGTAACCTTTGAGCCTTTTGAGAAGTGGGGCATGGAATTTGTGGGGCCTATCAGCCCTCGTTCAAAAGAGAAGCAATACATCATTGTGTGCATCGATTACCTGAGAAAGTGGGCAGAGACAAAAGTAGTTAAGGCAACGACGGGGGAAAAGGTAGTTGAATTTTTTAGGGAGAACATATTCTACAAGTTCGTGTATCCAAGAGAGTTGGTCACAGATCAAGGCAGCCAGTTCACTTCTAATCTGATTGAAGACCTACTCACACATCATAAAATCAAGCATAGGACTTCCACCCCTTACCATTCACAAGCCAATGGGTAGGTGGATGTCACTAACAGAGCATTGGAAGGGATCCTGACCAAGGTAGTGAGCAGCAGTAGAAAATATTGGGCGGATAGATTAGTTGAGGCCACTTGGGCCTACAACACAACATGGAAGACCACTACAGGTTTTACACCCTGTGAGCTGGTCTATGGAAAGAAGGCTTTGTTGTCAATAGAATTTGAATTCAATACCCTGAGGATGGCAGCTCAGTTGGACCTAGACCTTAGCCATACACAGAAGGAAAGATTACTCCAGCTCAATGAATTGGATGAACACATAATGCAGGCCCTTCTCAACACAGAGGTAGATCAACTTCAGAGGAAGGTATGGCATGAAAAAAAGATCAAAGAGAAGCAATTTCAAGAGGGATATTGGGCACTAATCTATGATTCAAGATACAAATATTTCAAGGGCAAGATGAGGACAATATGGCTGGGACCCTACACTATGGAGAAATGCAATGACAATGGTTCAATTCTGAGCATAACCATTGATGATGAAGCCATTGCCATGCTTGTCAATGGACACTAGTTGAAAATCTACAAGAAACCCCTCTCCAAGCAAGAGTTCATTGAACTATTGAATAAGTCAGTGATGGTAGTGGAGCATGTCTTAGCCTCTACTTCACCCCCTCACTGAAGAAAAAGAGAACAAACAAAATAATAATAAGGACTCAAGTGAAAACCTCCATGAGGCACTTTAGTCCCATCATTGGGTTGAAAACCTCTCCTGAGGCAAACCAGTGATGTCAAAAAAAAAAGAGAAGAAATAAGATAAGATCCCTGGGTGAAAAATTCCTTTGGAGGTGCCCAAGGCAGGAAGCTAGGGTGAAAACCTCCCTGAGATGCCCTGGTTGTTTTAAAAAAAAAATAACAAAAGAATTTCTAGTTGTATCGCAAGTACAGGAAGCAAAAAAAGGTGCCAAGGGGGCTCTGAAACCAATACCAGCACCTATCTTACCTTCCTTCACCTTTCTCCATCATACTTGACATTCTTTCCACCTCACTGTGCTTCTTTTCCAAAAACTGTGTTTTCTACAGGAGGCCCTGTGTTTTCTACAGGAGGCTCCTATAGAAATTATAGAGAGATAGAAATGGATTTTAAATGCAGACTGAGGAGCATGGAAGCTTCATAAAGGATTTATAAATCCTCCTACAGTATTCAAACCTCTCTTCCATCATTTCTAGAACTACATGACGTCCCAAGCACCATTCTTCTTCCTACCAAGAAAAAAACATAGGAAAAACAATTTTCTACAAAAAGAAAAAAAGGGGGGGAACAATATCATTCACCTCACCTGAAGCCTACCCTTTACCTCTCCATCTCTATCTACACTTTTAGCATCATCCTCACATCTCCAAGCATAGAAAAGGCTAAAATTTCAAAGGGAGAAGCAACTACAAGAGCTCCTGTAGGAATTCCTATAGCAGTTGATCCCATTAAAATCTAGCATTAGCAGCATGAGGGTGCAAATCTGAGGGTTGAAGCAGTCTCCTGAAGATCAAATCCAGCCAAAAAGGAACCTGCACAAAGCATAGCCACATATCAGCAAACAGACAAGCATGCATTAGAAAAAATGAAGGCATGCAGCAAAAGGAAAAGCCATGGAAACTCACAGCAAAGGCATTCAGATCTCAGATAAGTGACTAACCTACTCCTCTATTTGCATTAGTATAATTAGAGAGCATGCAACAAAAATGAGATGGTTAAGGTTGGTTGGGGTTAACTGGCCACCCTTGTCCAGTTGACTTCACTCATATAGAGGTGTCACCACACGTGCGCTTAGTCAAACTCAAGAGAAGATGTCAAGGACAGGTAGTGGAGGTGATGGGAACTCTGATGCAATCATGAGGGGTGATTACAAGGAAAGAGAAATAATGAAAAGGCAGGTGGGGACCAACGGTCCGAATGGGGCCAACATACACTTGGCTAACTCACCCTCCATCACCAAAAATATCCATAAGTAGCCATAAGTACTCTTTGCCGAAGCATTCTCACCACATTTCTCTTTCATTCTCTCCTTGAAACTCCACTCCTGCTACCTTCTCATGCCCCTACAAGCCTCGTACCCATCATTCTCCACTGATCTCTCCAGTATCTCTACTCTCAGAATTCTACGAGATCACTTACAGGTTCTACAGGAGAACCTACATGAATCCTACAAGAGGGCTGGTAATGTTCTACAGGAGGGCCAGTAAGTTGTTTTGGAGAGGAAAAACATGGTTTTTAACACAATTCTTAGGCTGCAGAGGTAGGTTCTTGGCATACCTCCATTGAATATCAAAATATGTTAACAGTGGTTTAGTTTTTGAGGAGAAAATAGAATTGTTGGGTGAATGATATTCATAAAAAAACTACTGCTTATTGTTTAAAAAAAAACACAGTCTCTGTCTCTCTATTTTTCTTAAAAAACAAAAATTCTCCTCATTTCCATAGTTGGTTTTCCAAGGAAGGATAGACAAAATGACAGGAGTTTTTATGAGGAAGGATCCAACCATCTCCTCTAGGCTCCATGCACACCCCCAAGTAGTGGACATATTCACAAGAGCCAATTGGATGAACTTTTTTGAGAAATTTTGTGGTTTGATGAGGAAATTGCGTAGGAATTTGCCCACTCTTTGGTACCTCACTCCAAAACACATGCCACTATCACTTTTAGAGGCCTCTCCATGGAGACAACCCTTGAATTCATCAATAGGGTCACTACCCTTACTCTTGGGTTGCCTTGGAGCAAGGATCAAAAACCTATTGGCCAGACTGCCAAGAAAAACGTCTTTCAAAATAATGAAACCCCTGTAGAAGATAATAATGTCATAAGAAGGGCTAGCATACCATACCTTTGGATGAGGTTAGCTATCAAATAATCAAGTATATTTCATGTGAAGGGAGGTATAGCATTGTCTATGGATACCACTTCAGAATCATGCATGAATTGAAGTATGGCATGGACACTCCAGCCCCTCAAAACTCAACATCCCTTACTTCCTCCTACAGTCCCTCATTGACTCCAGTACTAAAGTAAAAGCAGGAAATCCATACCAACTAGCTCATCGTGGGTTAATCAAAATTTTAGTGGAAGAAGCCCTCTATACATTCACAATCCCCATAGCATGGGAAATTTTTTGAAACATGATTGTTGAAGATGACATAAAGGCCCTGACCTATGATATTAGTCCTACTGGTAGTGAGGAGGAAGAGAAGAAAGAGGGAAAAGGTGGAGAAACTGGTGGTTTAGAGGAACATGAAAGGAAGAAGGAAGAACCCAAAATAGAGGAAGAGGAAGTTGAAGAAACAGAGCAGATAGAAACAGAGCAAACAAAGATAGAGAAACAGAAAGAAGGAGGAAAAGAAGTAGAAAAGATAGAAGTGTCTCTTGAGATGCTAGAAAGAGGGGCATCAGTTTCTCTCATTGCCCTCAGCACACGAATTAAACCAAAACAAAAGAGGAAGAGACATACCTTAATGTATTTCAGAGCTAGGAAAAGCACAAGGATCAAAGCAGGGAAACTCCATCCTTCTTCTAAAGTTCCTATTGTTATTAAAGATTCACCCTCTACCCAAGGGAAAGAATCACCTTCCCAGGCACCTATTACTTATGAAAGGGAGACTCCTAGATCTCCCACATGGAAAGAAAAAGTAGAACTACAGGACTCAAAAACAATTCTACAAGAGGCACAGACTGTTCTACAAGAGCGCTATCAAAACTATAGAAGACTAAAAAACTTGGAAAAAGGGTATAAGGACATCCACGGGGGAAGGAGGAAGCAACAGAGGCACAAGAACCTAACCCCCAGCCTAGTCTTGGCTCTTACTATAATCTTCTTGACGAGGGGAGAATCATTCCACAAAAATTGCAATTCCACTATTCTTTGAATTGGAGAAAGAAAGAATAAGGACCCATACGTGGATGCAAATAGCCAAATCCAAGGGAGTTGAGGATATTGGCCACATGGAGAACAAACTTAGAGAAATGAGCAGAGAATTAAGTGTTGTCAGAAACAGAGAAGCAATCACAAGAAATCACCTAGAAACTGAAAATGAATTGCTAAGAAGACAGCTGCAAGAGAAAGAGACCCAACTGGCATGCATGGCCAGCTGGTCCATGGAGGCATTGCAATGTAGGACACCAGCAAAATCCTATGGAATATATCTCAAGGACCAATGGATGCAATTTCAAATCAAGACTTTAGCACAAAGAGGCACAATGCCTTTCAAGGATTATAGGCAGTTTATGGACTTATGTGACCAAAGCACATTAGAGGATAAGCAAAAGATGGCAGAATTCTATCTTCACAACATGGCCCTCAAAGACATGAATGTGTCGGACCCAAATGCTAGGCTAGGGGACCTTCAACTAATGGCCATGGCCTCATGGATTAACCATGAAGAGTTAAGGGCAATAGAAATAAGAAAGTTGACGATAAAGGAGCAAAATGAGCCCTTAATGATCAGAGCTAAGCCATCAAACCCCATAGCCCTTATCAGCACACATAACCTACTTGCACATAACCCTCAAATTGCCCCTAGATACATCAATGATCAGGCACAAGCCATTGCACATTTTGAAGATATGGAAAGATTACTTGGGGATGAATGTGTGCATGCTTGTATGAAGATATGGAACACCTTACCACACAGTCTATGGATTAGGGAGTACCACTCCCCAATGAGGATGAAAGAGGCATTAAGGAGAGTGCCAATGTATAAGCGCTCCATGTAGAGGCTGAAGGTCAATTGTATTGGCCTCAAATTAAGCCCCCCATTGCTGCTAGGGATGCTAGAGGGCAGAAAAGAAGAGGAAGAGCAATAGTAGTAGGAATAGGTAGACAAAAAGGTAGGATTTGATGACAAGGAAGAGGAGACCACATTAGAAGCATGGGATGCTAGGGAGGCCACCAGGGCCATCAAATATGAGGAGATAGAATAAGTTGCTCAGAGGATGAGCAACACTTTTAGCAGGGGGGTGATGATGAGTCTCATAAATGGGTAGTTATATGGGCTCATTTTACCTCCTAACCTAGTCAAATCAACCATTCTCTTAGCTTATTGAATGATTTTTTTATTATATTTATGCTTATAGAGTGAGTTGAGTTAGTTATGATGCCATGAGGTCTAATATGTGTTTAATGTAGATTATTGATGAATTTTTTGGTCAAAGTCAAGGATCTAGTGGACAAATGGCAGCAATAACTCAAAGTGGAAAAAAAATATGACTTATAGGAGGGGATCCCCTTCATTTATTACTCCTCACTTCGAATTTCCCTTCATTCGTATAGGAGTACAAACAGCCAAGTCATGCATTAGTAGGCAGCCAAGAAAAGTGGAGGATAACTGATGTTTATCTCGAGTTTTGGGAGCCAAGCCTCCCTGATTTTGAGGAAGCTGTTGGAAGATTCATTTGTATAAGTAGAGAGGCCTAGGGACTCACTAGGGAGTTGCACAAATTTTCTAATTTTTGCTGCAATATTGCTTATGTAAACTCTGCTCAACTTAAATTCGAGCTTATTATCTTGACAGTTCATGTAATCTTGCTATTGTTTTGAGAATAAAGATGAAATCCTTTTTGAGTGAGCATTGAGTTTCCTCAGAGGGCTGAAGCTCTTGGATTAGGGCCCGATCCAAGAAACCAAGCTCTTATTTTCTTGTATTTGTATGTTTCATTTCAGTTTGTAGATTAGGTTGTTAGATGCATTTTTTTATGGTTAAGAATAGGTTTTTTTGATGATTCAGTAGTTTGCTTCCATTTTTGTTTTCTATAGTAGTATAAGCAATGATAAAGAAAAGATCCAAAAGGCTATTAGTAGTTCCTTTGCCTCTCTTCCTCCCTTTGGGAAAATGATTTGAGGCAAAGACCCTCTTGCTGCCCTAATAACACAGATTTTCCTCCTTCATAGGACTTCTAGTGTTTGCATATTTCTAATTGGTTCATAATCTAGTTTGCTTTACTTCAGAACTTCTTCATCATGCTCATTTCCTTATTTTCAATAGTCTTCCTTCATGCTTTCCCTTCATGCAATGGTTATCAGCATTTCCTTTCATAGATCATAGTTTATTTTGATGCAAAAACTCTATTTTTTTAGATGCACTTGTTTCCTTGCTTGCTTAATTTCATTAGCTGACTATCAGTGGTTTATGCAGAAGAAATCCTCTAGCAGCAGTCCAACCTATCAGCCATTCCATCCACCATCTGATCCATGCCCTACAAGTCGCCCAAGTCTCCCCTCAATTTTTCCTTAGTTTTATGCATTTTCCATAGACTTTCCTCTCTCCCCTTGAACAAATCCAATCATATTTCTCTCTCCTAAGGATTCTTGGTAGACCCTGGGTGCCCTAACACTTTATCCCAGTCTTCATCTACCTTTTCCACCCACTCTTGCACCTTCAAAATAGTGAAAACTACTCTCGGCCTCCTCCTGTAGGCCTCCTGTAGAACGTTGTTTTCCTCCTGTAGATTTCTTGTGTCCTCCTATAGATTTTTCCTGTAGGTTTCCTTTTGAAGACCGATTGTGGGAAAAGCCTCCATAAGGCCACCTGAGACCTCCTAGGACCCATCCACACCATCCTACATCCTCTCACATCCCAAAACCACCCTCCATCGCCACCTATTCACTACCACATTCACAAACAAATAAATTACATGCATGTCAAATTCACCTAAAAATACATAAAAATCCAAAAAGATCCATTTTGCTCATTTACTTCTAGAAATAACTTAGTTAGATGTTGTTTCCTTCCTTGAGTAGGTAATGGAATTCTTTTCATGATTTCCATAGTGCTTTCTACAAAAATAGGATTAGAGAATAACTAGGATTTCCTTGGTTTGCTTTACATTTCAGTCTTCCTTTACGCAAGTAGAATAGCATCAATAAATTAATCTCTCTTTTTCCTTTTATCACATATAGAGCTTCTTATAGAATCCATAGAAGTTGGCTTGAGCTCCTAGTGATCTTGCGCTGGCTGACCAAGTGACAACCTGTAGTAAGAACTAGTACTTCTGCATATAGCACCGTCGCTTCCAAGTTTGTTACGAACTACTAGGTTGATAAAAGTAAAGTAGGGAGCCTAGGAGTTGCAACATTATTGCTGCAATAATGATGCTCACTACTATTTAGGAGGTCATCAAGCACTTACCAACAAATTGGGATACTCCATCCGATTTGGCCGCGGGCACCAACAAATCCATAGAGAAGATAAAGAAGGGGGCAACAAAGCAGAAGGTCCAGCAGTTTGCTGAGAAGCGCAAAAGAGAGGTTGAGGAGAAGGCCTGGGTGGAAAAGGAGCACGCCCTGAAGTAGCAAGGTGAAAAAGAAGAGCGTGCAACTCTGAGTGGAGTGGTAAGTCCCCTTCACCGCAAATAGAAGAAGAAGAGTAGTTAGAGCAGGGTGGTGGCGGTGAGGAAGGAGAGAGAACTCCCTTCCGAATAAAGAGATACAAGGATCATGTTGGGTAGCGGTAGCCCCGTACAATGGTTATGGGGCTCAAAACCCACAATTTTGGATAAAAGTAGGGTAAAGACTCCGCAGGATGCGCGAAGAAAAATTTGTAATAGGTCAAATTCAAAGGGGTGGTCCACCAAAAAAATAATGTAAAAAAATGTAAGATGAGTCGGCCCGCCCATGGATCGTGGTCCATCGAAAGCTATAAATAGAGTGAGGCTCTATGGATAGAGTAGCTAAGTTTTGGTGATATGATTTTGATATGATATGTAATGGGTGATTGAGGAAAGCTTTCCGAAAGCATCTGTAAGTTCGAGTCGAGGGTTTGGGTAGTAGATAAAGGCTCCGCAGCTGTGTGCGCAGAGGCCTGGAAGAGTCTGTAGCTATGTGTGCAAACCCCTGCAGCTGAGTGCACAAGGAAGATCTGGATGTAAGGGTGATAAGTGGTAATAAAGATAAGTTTCTTCTAAACTTTGTGTTAAATCTGAATTATCACAACTCTGCTCTTTTATGTTTAATGAAATTGTTTTGATCTGTGCGCATATGCTTGCCGAATACTTGTGGAAATATGGGTTTAATCTTAATGCACGAACTGAATAAATCTGATAAATGTTTGCTTAAAGATCCTTCTACATAGATCTTCTTTGCATTGTTTCATCTAATAGATTAGATCTATATAATGCGTGCCCATAGAAAATAAGAGGTAACTCAAATTAGTGCGAATATCGAGCAGCGCAAAGCTATAGAAGGTGTGTAAAGTCTCCAGATCACATCTAAACATCCCAGGGGTGTGGAAACCTAGTTGTAGCACCCTCCCCTGCTACCTTAGGTGAGACCTCATTCTGCGCTTCACGAGCTGTTACTGAAAGGGCCGATAGCTGCGAGATTTGCTTGGCCAAATAATTCTCCCGAACCTAGGTCAGGCCCATATAAGCCAACAAATGATTCCATTGCCGAGACCGGGATCTGTGTAAGGGGTGTCTGATGTGGGAACACTGGAACCCTACAAAGAAAGAAATTGATGAGTGGTGGGATCTGAAACTCCACAAGTTTGCAGTTCAGGAAAACAAAAACCTATGAGTATCAAAGGAAGATTGGTTGGACTGGTATATATTCACAAATATTCATGAGATCTTCTTTGAGTCATTCTCGGTAGATCTATATGAGTGGATCGCAAGGCTAGCTGACAGTGTGGGAAGGTGCAAATTGGACCAACCTATTTTGTGGACCCCGGAATTGGTGCATAGTCTAGAAGCCACCGAGGATAAAATCGCATGCACAGTAGATCATTAGATGGATCGGGTGATAGGAGGATTTATCACTGAGTTCGCGATAGATACTACCATGAGCTATAGCGAAGTGGAAAGGCAGTTTCTACAAGGACCTCATGGTAGGTATATCAAATCATTGAATACTTGGATTAAGATGTTGTTATGTGAAAAATAGATTATGCGCATTTATTGATGTCTGGAATAATGTGGAGTGGAAGAGGTTACCACGAAACGGGAGGAGTACAGAACAGTCCTTTAGTTTCCATTTCCTAGGAAAGCGAGGAGGATCTTGTGAGGTTCTCACCAGGAACTGTGGTCTGGTTGATCAAGGACCACGGCATTACGCGTGGGATTGCATGAATCTGACCAAAGCTTGTTGTCCTTACTACTACCAATTTTATGCAAAGCAGTCGATTGCCCCACGCTGATCGCTCAGATGCATGAAAAAAGGGTGCTCCTGACCAACCCCACTTAGAACGTCCAAATGATGAAGGCTGAACCCCGTGCAGAAGACCTGAACATAAATATGATTCTCTAGAGTGACACAACCATTGGAGAAGATAAGGGGAACCAGCTAGAGACAGATGCATGGGTCTGTAATGTCACCCCCAAAGCAACCAGACTTTGATCTAGAGTGTGTGAAGGAAACCTTTATGGAAGCCAAGAAGAGCTTAGCAAAAGCTTCTGCGTTGGGGAGTAAGGATCAACTCGGATCGAAGAAGGATACATCTGTGCTAACTACCTTCTTGGAAACATGCATGAACTTACTAAGGGATGCCAAAGTGGTAAGGAGGTTGTAGGAAATGATAACTCAGTGTGCGAGAGCGGATGAACCACGAATGATCCAAAAATTAGGAAAACATGCTTTGCGCACTGGGCAGGAAATGCGACTAACAGTCCAGATCAGGGACTATGAGATGGATTAGGACGTTTTAGATTTCGGGTCCGATGCAAATGTCTTAACGAAGTAGACTTGGGAACACATGGGTAGGGCTCCACTGCAATGGTCACCGATTCAACTAAGGATGGCTAACCAGCAAAAGATTTTGCCTATGGGACGCTTGCATGGAGTTATAGTAGACATCGATGGCGCCAACACCCAAACCGATTTTGAGGTTATCAAAATTGTGGATGATAGTAACCCATATCCTGCATTGTTAGGGATAGATTGGGCAACAAATATGAATGGAGTCATCAATCTCAAGAAGCGCAAAATGATCTTCGAAAAGAAATCTCTCCGCGTGGTAGTCTCGTTGGACCCAGCAGAAGGGGCACAATATACCGAGCCCGTGCATGGCACAGACAGCGATGAAAAGCTGGATTGTATCTACCAAATTACTGCGTAGGATTAGGATAAGGTCAATCTGATAGCGGATGGTTGACTCTCATGGGACTGCAATAGTTCTTTCACATCGGACTCAGATGAAGAGGTTGAACGGTGGCAGAACCGACTACATCAAGTAACCACGCTCAATTGTAATTGGATGGTGACAGTGGGAGTAGAGGAACTGTAGAAGATATTCGCAAAAACATTTCGCATAGCTACTATTTCCAGATAGAAGGTCACTTCGAAGATGTGAACGACAGGGTGTAGATGTCGAAGTTAGGCATGCACATGGTCAGAAGCATGAAACAAAGTAGACATTCCTCGCCATCCGAGGCTACTGGTGTCTAAGGTGCAGATATCTAACTAACTTGGAAGTAGTAGCCTGAAACTCCCTCAGCAGACCAGAGCCAAGGTTAGCAGAGGCTTAGGGAAATTGTGGATACCATGGGTACGCTAGGATTGCAATAGAAAACAAAAGGAAGCTCAGAAAATATTGAGTGGTTGTGGACCCTCCAACGCTGATAAATAGGGGTTATGGCCGAAGAAGCAAAGTGCACTGCAAAGAAGAGGGGCCCTAGAACGCACTATGACATTGCTATCATGGCAGCGCCCACACTCACAAAAGAATATAAACCCCAAACCGATTTTCCAGATGCATCAGAAGTGCTCATAACCCGAGCTAGCAGGGACTGGCTGAACTCACACCAAAGGTGTGTTCACCTGACTAGCAGTAGAAACTACAGTCTCAGCGGCTCGGGTAGTTGAAAGGAGGTCTGGGACTATAAACCAGTCTGTGGAAAACCAACGCATAAAAAGGAATCGTCACCAAGCTAAGCAGTTCCCAAGTTCGCGGCTGTTCCTTAAGGATAACGCTACCACAAGGAAAAGTCAAAAGATAATTGTTAGCAACATGGACCCTAACAGGCTAGTCAGATGACGTCAGACAGGAGCGGACAGCAAGACATTAAGGAGAAATTTCCAGATGAGATACACAGAGATTTTCCAACTTGAATTGCAAATGGGTGGAAGATATTTTTTCAAATCTCATAGCGTGTGGTCGGTACTAGATTTTTGGCACCTTGATCTAGCAAAAAACAACAAGTACATGGCTACAAGGCATTCCATGAGTATTATGGCAAGAACCTGAACACGGGTTGCCGAAGAAATGCAGTTGAATCAAGAAGAGCCCTCTCAAGTTCCTGAAGTTCCTAAATACCCACGCACCCCAGGACCCACGGAGAACAAGTAGGAGATGGGTCCAGTCTGGGCCTCTCCAAGATTCAACAAGCACTCGGCAGTTGACAAAGGAAAAACAGTGATCAATGAACCTGCTAAGGAAGAGGACGCCCTGCAAGACCTGATTGATCAAATTGACACGCAGGTGGAGGAAGAAGAACCTACGCTCCAGTTCCCGTCATTGCCCCCGTATCTTTCTCCATGGACTGTGTCAAGCCAAGAGTAACTCCAGAAAACTGATTCGTTTATTCATTTAGCCAGCTATCTATTATATACATGAATGTGATTGTTCAGTTCATCTTCTCGATGAATGTTCACATTCAATTCCCCCAATCACTGAGGATTAGGTGTCAACATTCCCACCCTTAATCTGAAGGGATGTTGGTGAGTCCAAGCATCGTTCTGAATCTTTCAAGCTTTTCTCTTCCAAGCGCTTTGGTGAAGATGTCTGCAATTTGCTCATTTGTGGAACAATGACGGAGATGGATTGTTTTGGCCTCAACATGAAGTCGGATCAGATGATATTTAGTATTGATGTGCTTTGTACGATCATGGAACTTTGGGTTCTTGGCCAACTTTATTGCAGAGGTGTTGTCAATCATGAGTGGAGTTGATTGTACTTGTTTTACCTGCAAATCTTCAAGAATTTTTCTAGCCACACAATTTCTTTTGTTGCTTCAGTTGCTGCCATGTATTCTGCTTCTGTTGTGGAATCTGCTGGAATTGATTGTTTGCGTGATCTCCAGGAGACAGCTCCTGATCCAAGACTCATAGCATATACTGAAGTAGATACCCCAGTTTCTTTGTCTCCATCGAAGTCTGAATCAGAGTATCCAATCAAGCTCAAGTCGTCTATCTGTGTATACTTGATTCCAAGGTCTTGAGTTCCCTTCAAGTACCTTAGAACTCTTTTTGCAGCAGACCAATGTCCCTCACAAGGCTTTTGCATAAACCTGGAGAGGATTCCAACAACAAATGAAATGTCTGGCCTGGTAGTAGTGAGGTAGATGAGACTTCCTACAAGCTGTCTATACTTTGTTGCATCCTCAAATTCCTTTCCTTCAATAGATGTGAGCTTTAAGTTTTGTTCCATTGGAGTAGAAAGAGGATTGCACTCTGTCATGCCAAATCTGTTTAACAAATCTCCAATGTATTTCTTTTGAGAAAGAAATATGGATTTTGGATGTTGGGTTACTTCAATGCCAAGATAGTAATGAACATAGCCCAAATCAGTCATTTCAAAACTTTTCCCCAATTCCTTCTTTATGGATGCAATGTAGCTTTCATTGTTCCCTATCATTAAAAGATCATCTACATATACCACAAGATATACAACTGTTTTGCCAACTTTCTTGACAATAAAGTTGCATCATCAAGATCAAAATGATTGAAATTGAGTTTCAGAATATGCTCAGTTAGCTTTTCATACCAGGTTCGTGGTGCTTGTTTGAGGACATACAAGGACTTCACAAGTTTGCATACTTTATGTTCATGTCCTTTCACAGAAAATCCTTAAGGCTAGGACATAAAAAAATTCTCTTTTAGATCTCCATTCAAGAAGGCAGTTTTTACATCCATTTGATGGACTTTCCAACCGTTCCGAGCTGCCAGTGCAAAGAGTGTCCGGATGGTGGCCCATTTTGTTGAGGGGGCAAAAGTTTCCTCATAATCGACCCCTTCCTTCTGTGCAAAACCTTTTGCCACAAGCCTAGCTTTGTGCTTGTCAAGTGAGCCATCAGCTTTTTACTTGTTCTTGTAGACCCACTTGCAGCCAATTGGTTTGGTTCCAAATGGAGGATCAACCAGCTTCCAAGTGTCGTTCTTTATGAGGGCATCATACTCCTTTTGCATTGCTTCTTTCCATTCATCATGAGAAGCAGCTTCTTTAAAGGAAGTTGTTTCAAAATCTGTAGACAAGTTCAATTCACAATCATAAGAAACATCCATATCAACAGGTGAATTAGAGTCATCTACATCACCTCCATTTTGTCGGTTTGAATTTCTGGTTCCTGTTTTCCCAATTTCATCAGGATGAACACTTTCAAGTGTCTTTGTCAGCCACTTTGGGGGACCTTTTTGAGATGGTCCAAGCTGCTCTGTTGATTGAGTTGGGACTGAATCAAGATTGAGTCTCCCAATTCTATCAATTACATCACTTAAAGCATCATCCGTTGTTGGAGTTTCAGTCGGGGAGAGTGTTCTTCAGAAGAAGATTCCACATGTTGATCTAGAATAGGAATCCCCCCTTCAAGATGTGGAATCTGATTATCAAATTCTTGAAATGATTTCGTTTTTGCGAATCTATCCAAGCGATCAAATTGCTGCTCAACAACATCGTCAGATTTGGATGATTCAAGAAAAATTACATCTCTAGATATAACAAACTTTTTATTTTCTTCATCATAGAGGCGGTATGCTTTGGAGGTATTTGAATACCCCAGAAAAATACACTTACGACTTCTAGCACCAAGTTTGTTTCTATGTACCTTTGGTATCAAAGCATAACAGGTGGAACCAAAAATCCTGAGATGTTTGACCGAAGGAACATGTCCATACCACAATTCATAAGGAGTCTTGTTTCTTATAGCACTAGATGGACATTTATTCTTTATATATGCAGCACATAGAACAGCATCAGCCCAAAACATTATCTTTACATTTTTGAAAAAAAGCATGGATCATACCATATTCAA
>APFE030359103.1:51372-106130 GCA_000404065.3 Pinus taeda
CTTTCCTAGAATGCAAGCATCACATTGCTTAAGTTTTCTAGGAATTGTAGGCAAACCAGCAACACCATTTTTCTTCAATAAACGGAGACTGTCATAGTTTAAATGTCCAAATCTAGCATGCCATAATAAACTTGATGGAAGTATACCTTCTTCATGATGAGTAATATATGAGAAATGTTGTTTATGAGCAGATGTTCCTTGCAGTTTGAGAAGTCTTTCTTCTTCTATTCCCCTCATGATAAGTGAGTGATCAGATGATTTTCTCACCTCAAGCTTGCCATCAAACATATGAATGGAGTGACCTTGCTGGCGGATGTGGAGCAAGGACAACAAGTTTCTCTTGAGCTGTGGGAGATATAGAACATGATCCAGAAGAAAGTCTGGAAGACCAGGCAGTTTAAGCCTGATTGTGCCAAGCCCTGATGGCTTGATTTTGACTGATCTGCAAAGTATACTGCTCCATCAACATTGTCAGTGAAATCTTCAAAAAAATCTTTTCTATGAGTCATGTGACAGGTTGCTCCTGAATCAAGCAACCAATCATTTTTCAAGGAAGCAAGTGAAGCATTAAACAAATCTTCATTTACTCCAATGTTACATTGTGCCTCAACATAGTGAGCGGATTCAGGTGCTTTACCTTTGTCTGTATCATCAGTTTTACCTTTCTGTTTGTTTCTTCTCTGCTCAATTTTGTCCCATGGTAGCTTGCATGTAGAGGCATCATGTGATCCATTTCTTTTGTAGCGAATACAATGTAAATCTGCCTTTTCTCCTTGAGAATGTCTGCCCCCCTGCCTCTGAAGTATCTTCCTCTTCCTCTTTGTCCACCTCTTCCTCTTGTAGAATCTTGAGCAGGATACTTTTTTTATTAGCTAGGCATATAGTCTCTTCAGAAGATTCAACGATTGTCTTCTTTCCAAAGGCTTTTTCTCTTTCAGCAAAATTTTTCACAAGAGAGTCAAAGGTTATATCCTTGAGATTTCCATTTGCTTGCAAGGACTCAAGATAATTGGAGTATGTAGGATACAGTGCCTTGAGAAAAGCAATAAGAGATATATCTAGCTCAACTTTAGTGGATTTGATATCATGCACTATAGATTTTATTTCAGATGCAAGAGCAAGAGGGTCATTATTTTGCAGTTCAAGAGTGAAGAGTTAATCATAAGTTGGATGACTTCAAGTGCAGAATGTGAGTCATAGAGCTCTTTCAGCTTTTGTAAAGCTTCAAAGGTAGTTGAACATGTTGTAAGGTGACGACTCACCTCCTTATTTACAGATGTTTGTGAATAATGCATCTCGCTTTGTTGTCTTGTTTCCCAGATGGGAGCTTTTGTCTGATGTAGGCTTTTATGGGTCACTGTCTCCTTCTCCGACACACACTCCTTTCCACAACTCATTGAAGATGAGGGTGTGTTGTACCATCCGGGACCAGTCAGGATAGTTCTCCTTGCCAGTGAGAACTATTCCTATCATAGAGATGATTGAATGCATTCTGTAAAATATTACTTCTGCTGATATAAAAAATTTTGTTGATAGACTAATACTTCTGATGGCAAAAAAATTGCTCTTATGAAGAAAAAACTTCTGCTGCTATACAGTCAAATTTTCTCAAAGGAGTAAAAATATTTCAAAGTCTTTATGCATTATATTTTCTTCCAATATCTCTGTAAAATATCCTTCATAATACCTCCCCCTTTTCTTCTTTAAACAAAAACCATCTATATTTTTAGAGCACTAACTTCCCAAAACTCCTCAATATAATAATGTGTATACCACCACACTTCCTTTATATGCCTTATAATATAAAACTCAAAACAAGGGATACGACTTCACTTAAACCAAATATAGGTGAATGATATTCACTTTAACGTGAACTATGGGTGAATGAAATATTCACTTTAACGTGAACTGCACACGGTCCAGCAAAGTTGAATTATACTTGGACTCCACCACTTACGTTGATGGATCGGAGGACTCTTATCACAAATCCACAGATGGAATAGTATATGAAACGTCATTTGTATCAGGTAGCATATAAAGGCTCATATCAGGCAGCATTTAAAACGTATGAGGCAGCATGCATACAAATTCGATATCAGGCATATGAAACAGCGTATCACCCAACATTTAACAGCTCTCATATCACTTCTCTGGAATCATTTAACAGCTCCATGTCAAACAACGCCATGTCAAACAATGTATGGCATATACCGGGCAGCAACGTAAATGTCACTGTTCAAACAACATTTGGGCCTTCAGCGTTTCAACAGCTCCATGTCAAACAATGTTTTCTATCAAATAGCTCCATGTCGAACTTGAAAAATGTGTAGAGCTAGAAATGCATAGAACTCCATGTCAAACATCATTTTCTGTCAAACAGCTCCATGTCAAACTTGAAAAAATGCGTAGAGCTAAATATGCGTAGAGCTCCATGTCAAACAGCGTTTTCTGTCAAACAGCTCCATGTCAAACTTGAAAAAATGCGTAGAGCTAGAAATCGTTCTTCGCATTTCTCAGGAAAAGAGACTGCAGAAACAATGGTTTGATTGAGTGCTGGGTTGCTATGAAAGTGAGAATAATCAACTGTATTTCCTATTGAGAAGCATGCGGTTAGCTACAATGAATACTCAGCAGAAACGACCAATGAATGTGTGGATAGGTTCAGAGATGATATGCGCATATAGCGTTCATAAAAAATGTCAGGCAGCGTTTCCTTCAGGTGTGGGACAGAGGAGCAGAAGACAGGCAGTGGACAGAGGAGTTACAAAGCAAGGTTAAAAAAAGAACCTGGGACCTATGCTCTGATACCATGTCAGGCCAGGAGTAACTCCAGAAAACTGATTCGTTTATTCATTTAGCCAGCTATCTATTATATACATGAATGCGATTGTTCAGTTCATCTTCTCGATGACTGTTCACATTCAATTCCCCCAATCACTGAGGATTAGGTGTCAACAGACTAGGACAACCAAGCTAGCAAAAGATGTAGACGCTGCAAAAACTACGCTCCGAAGACTGCTTCTTCCAGACGATATAAGGTGTTAAGGGTTGCCAATGGTGGGCGTTCCAAGCACCAAATTGGACGATTAGGACCTTGCAGACAGCGAAAAGTTCCCTGAACTAGCTGAAGGCACACTATTTCCGCAAAACTGGTTACTAGGCATGGAGAGGGCCGGACTGCTGAACCTCAGGTGGATACCTCACTAGCACCGCACAACCATCACCATATTTGTGATTCGACAACTGCAAGGTCTCATCCATGATGGATATTTCCGGTTGGAAGAACCAATCCTGATCACAGTCGACCTAATCCATCAGATTACGCACCTGCCATATAAAGGGAATAACCCCACAGACATAGCTAGAACTAGTAGCGAGGGAGGCCTCACCGAAATAGTCAAGGAAAAGTACCATCTGGAAAAAGGGAAGCGGGGGTATTTCATAGCGAGCATCAACGACTGTGCAGTACGTGTCACCACTCAGTTCCTAGCAGGTAAACTTATGAGAAAATGTCACACAGATGAAGTGCCTGCCAATGTCATCGCATTGGTAGGACAGTGTGCCGAGGGGGTTTAGTTCAATTGGGCACAGTTCTTATGCGATGAATTTCTGACCAACTTTCAAGAAGCACAGGACAAAGGTAAGACCTTTCATTATGCATGGTTGCTCTTATCAATCCTTCTGGTTACAGGTGACTTACCACCAGAGATCTAGTTTCACAGCATTGAGGATAGTCTACCCAAAGCAATACAATATATTTCACTTTGGGCTACAAAGGATGCAACAAGGCTTTCCACGATCCGGACATTTTGGACCTCTATGGAAGGAAAGATACGGACGCAGATTACTCGAAGACTACACATGTCCCCCATAATTTACAACAATTTTTAAAGCACAACCAAGTTCAAGGCAGACATGCATCACATGTATATCCATGTGTGGAAGCATCCAGAGCGATCTTGGGTCACACTTTTGTTCCTTGCAATGGATGATGCCATTTACGTAGTCTTAGTAGCATGGACCTTGGAATGGCGCGCCCCAGACAAGACCATTCTTGACCGAGTGGTTGCACAACAACAGAAGAAGGAATGCCAGAAGAGACTCATCCAATTGGCATAAAAAACACGACAGGACCACCAGGCCGCTTTGTAGCAGGGGGCTACCACGAGCCCAATAACAACAGAGAGCCAGATAGACTAGGGAATAGATTTGGAACAAGATCCGCAACATGAAACAGAGATGTAGGACCACCTCAAGTGGTCGCACACCAAGGAATCATCGGCTGCTCAGAAAAAGTCCAAAACAATGAAGGCTCTGGAAAAAGACTTCATGGATAGTAGCCAGCCTGCAAGCAATGTTACCACCTGTGCATTGCCTGAACTGATCACTACACAAACAACTATGTTGGGGGAGATCAAAGTGCAGTTACAAACCTTAAAAGAGTGACCCTCGGGCTGGGCCCCTCACGAGCCCGCAGAAGATACAGACACCGCCACGTAGATGGTCAACACACACACACCACACATCCTCTCATTGCTAGCCAAGGTTTTCTGAGCCATAGCCACAGGCAACGAAGGCAGTTGGGAATTAAATCCAACTGCTCTATCTAGAGACGTATTATACCTACTGCAAGAGGGAGTAACTTAGGAACTTCATTCCAGGGAAGACCGTGCATTCCACATCTTGACAAAACAAAAGGAAAAGATAGAACAAATCACTCTCTAGCATGATGAACTGGCTACACAACACCGGGAGGTAGAACAAGATGTGACAAAGGCATGTGGTACGATCCTCGAGCTAGCCATCCCTAAGGACCTCCCCCTAGCTACCAGGATTCAACACATGGCAATCGGCTTTCGCACAGCCCAAGCAGAGGCCACAAGACACCAGGAGGATCTAATGTTATAGGTTGTAGAGCTCCATCTTAAGGATCAACTGCCCACACCTTCAACCGAACGGGAACATCGGCGCTGCGCAATTGTAGCTAGACTAGAAACAATGAGTAGTGTTGTTCGCTAATGCTCGGGACTACTCGGTCAGTCGCTCGGGATATTGACCACCCTCCAGGAAGATCCAACCATCTAGCGAGTCGAAACCAAGGCGCACAAGTTGCGGCAGGTCTATGACACCACCCGGGGCATTGCACAGTCGGTCGCTATCACACACCAGTTGGCCAAAATGAAGGAGGCCGAGGCACTCAAAGCCCAAGTTGATGCGGTGCAACAACAGGAGGCAGCACTTAAAGAGCATATCTAGCCCCAGCATGAAGAATCATTTAGCGTATCTACAACCATTGAAGGCAAGGTCACATAGATGCAAATAGTACGTGCGATGGAGCGAACCGTTGCAAATGATACAGATTTCTTAGCGGCTCACGTGGAAAGGGTATAGAGGATCGCACCTGAATTTGTTGCAGAGATAGGCGCAATGCAGAAGTTGCTGACCGATCTCCATGCAAAGATTCCCGTACTAGCTGAGTGACTCAGGACGAATCATGATAATTGTGTTGGGGGACTGTTGGGTAGTGGTAGCCCCACGCAATGGTTATGGGGCTCGAAGCCCGTAATTTTGGACAGGGTAAAGACTTCGCGGGATGTGCGAAGCGCGATTTGTAATAGGTCAAAGTCAAAGGGGTAGTCCACCAAAAAATAATGTAAAGAAATGTAAGATGAGTTGGCCCACCCATGGATCGTGGCCCATGGAAAGGTATAAATAGAGCGAGGCTCTATGTGTAGAGTAGCTAAGTTTTGGTGATATTATTTTGATCTGAGATGTAATGGGTGATTGAGGAAATATTTCTGAAAGTGTCTGTAAGTCTGAGTCAAGGGTTTGGGTAGTAGATAGAGGCTCTGAAGCTATGTGCGCAGAGGCTTGGAAGAGTCCGTAGCTGTGTGTGCAGACCCTTGCAGCTGAGTGCGCAAGGTAGATTTGGATGTCAGGGTGATAAGTGGAAATAAAGATAATTTTATTCTGAATTCTATGTTAAATCTGAATTATCACAACTCTACTCTTTTATGGTTAATGAAACTATTTTGATCTATGCACATATGCTTGCAGAATACTTGTAGAAATCTAGGTTTAATCTTAATGCGTGAACTGAATAAATCTAATAGATGTTTGCTTAAAGATCCTTCTACGTAGATCTGCTTTGCAATGTTTCATCTAATAGATTAGATCTGTAGAATGCATGCCAATATATAGTAAGACGTAACTCAGATCAGCGCAAATACAGAGAAACACAAAGCTATAGAAGGTGTGTGAAGCCTCTAGACCACATCTAGACATCCGAAGGGTGCAGAAACCTAGTTGTAGGACCCTCACCTACTACCTTGGGTGAGACCTCAGTCCGCGCTTTACGAGCTATTGCTAAAAGGGCCAGTAGCTGTGGGATTTGCTTGGCTAAATAATTCTTCCAAACCTGGGTCAGGCCCATATAAGCCAACAAATCAATAGAAGGAAGGGCTACAAAATAAGTCCAAAGTGACAAAGTCATCGAAGGATCCAATCACTCTAACAGAAGGCGAACTTCATGAGATTGGAGACAAGGTATGCGATACCACTGTGAAAATGCTGCAGCAGTTCAAACAATAGCAAAAATATGTGCTAAGTACCATTCAGAAGGATTTGCGTGAGCTACATATCCAAACCAACTGGATCCAGGTGATTGTAGGGCAGTTAAGTGCTCCAGAGACAAGTTTGGCACCTAGAACCAGTTAGGCAGCAGAGATGGTTAGGTCACTTGATCTTCAAGCATGCACACTACCAAATGGATCGCTGAGTGCAGAGGCGGCTGATGACGAGGTCGTCGTAAGTTCTCTGAGGAACATCGGCATCATCCTGGCTATGCTCCCTAATGAGTACCTTCACACACTGCAGTTAGGTGTGATAACAGAGCTTAGAGCATGAGAGCAGTATACACTCAACCTCTTAAGAAAGTATAGGGTGAACAATGAGCTGATGTTCACCAAAAAGACATAGGCATTGTAGGCAAAGGAGAAAATTCAGGCACAGAGTGCCCAACTAGTAGCCTCGATGGTAGAAGCATGTAGGATGGTGCCAGAATTGCATATCCCAGAGGAAGCACTCTTGGAGGCAAATATTAGAAAACTTGTTGCGGGCATGCACGATGCCAAGGCAGAAGTGGCTAGAGTTCAGTTTGAGTTGAACATGAAGATAACAAAATTGGAGTTGAAGTCACAACCTTCCACCCTACCAGAGGTAAGGAAATAATGTAAAGCCATTGTTACAGATGGAGTTGTTACGTAGATGTCGTGGTGGTGGACTACACTAGGTTGTTTGAGCAGGCTATGGAAGTAGTCACGACCTTGCAGGAGGATCCCACCCTACAGGTCTTGAAAAAAAAAGTCTACAAGCTCCAGCAACAATATGATAAAGTAAGGGAAATGACACACACCATTGTTATAACTCAACACCTTGCTAAGCTACAGGAGGCTAAGTAGCTTCTTACATAGGTGGAAGCAGCGCAGAAGAAAGAGGTCATCCTTAAGGCTAGATTGGTACCTTGGTTGGATGAGGCCTACATCATCTCTACTAATATTCAGGAAAAATTTGCAAACTTGCAGAGTACGTAGTAGAAGATCAAGCAGGATAGTGTAGGACTAGCCATAGAGCAGCTGGTGGAACATATCAAGAAGGCAGCCACGCAGAGGACGAATCAAGTAGCGGTTGCACAAGTGGAGTTGGGGTATCTCCGCAGCAAGATATCGGCACCGACCGAGTGACTCGAGGGTGAGTCATGATATTTTTGTCGGGGACCTATTGGGATGGTGTCCCCTAGGTCAATTTTGGGGAAATAGCCCAAGTTTGTTATATAAAATGTAAAGTCTCCACGAATTGTGGTCGCGGAACGCGTAGATAGTAAAGGAGTCAAAAAGGGTTTTACCCTTATTTTATGTAAGTTGAGTCATCTTTTGAAGATCTACCCATGGTCCGCGGACCATGGGATTGTATAAACAGATGTGTCATAGGGATGTCTAAAAAAGGAAGGAAGTAGTTTATGGAAAGAGTCTAAAGGGTTAGTGTAGGAGAGTAAGAAGGAAGGCTTTGTAGTTGTGTGCACAGAAGCCTAGAGTAGATTTCACCAATGAGTGTGCGGACCCTGCAGCTGAGTGCGTAGGGAAGTCTTGAGTATTTAAGCTGAATTGATTATCAATAAAGATGATTATTACTAAAATTCATGTGTCTAACCATTTACTTATGTTATGTATGAATGCGCTTTATGATGTGATAAATAATGCTTGTATGAAATAATGAAGTATTGATGCGTGAATTTACATGGTTTATATTGTTATATGAATGCAATTGACATTAAGAGTTTACGCAAAGGTTATATTATTGCATGTTAAAGTTACCCAACACTTAAGAAGGCCTGGATAATTTTTGGGTTAAGAATAGTCTTGGATGTGCATAAGTGGCTTATTATCCTATTCAGTGTTCGAAAAATCTAGTCATAGAATGTCGCGGAGGTCTAGAGGCTAATTTAAGGAAGTTATACTGATAAGCCTTACAGGCTTATTGATCTGCGTGAAGGACGATTTAGGGCATAAATCGAAATCACATTGATCTCTGGGTGCGGAAACTTGGTTCCAGCATACCCCATACTGCTTCCGGTGGGACTTCAGCCTGCACTCCAGAGATTAATGCTTAAAGGGCTAGTAGTGTAGGGATTTGTTTGGCACAACTAACTTTGAACCTGGGTTGTGACCCACTAAACCAACAATTTTCCTCAATTTACACACCATCCTCTTGCACTTTAGCTAACTACTTTCCCTTTTGTACATTTCTTGAAGTTTCATGGCAGTGGCATTTTTCTTATGCATATGCCTATGCATCATATAGGTTTCCTACATATCTAGCTCCATGCGTTCTATTGATGGAACCTGGTAGAAGGGACATTTAGTGAACCTTATAGTCCACCATAGATCTGACTGTCTGAGATTTGGATTGCAAAACTACAATTATGAAAATTCATTTCTCATGGTCCAAGGAACTCTTCACTTTCAACCTAAAGAGTGGTTTCTTTTTAGCTACTCTTATGTCTCCTTTTCTATCCCTGGATGCTTGCTTTTCCATTTCTTGATATTTTTACACAATGTAAACTTATTCAAGTTTTGAGGCATCACCTGATTTTTTTTCCAGGTGACGACATGGAAAAATCCATGTGTTGAATAATGAAATTTGGCTTAGCTAAGTCTGAAAACTGTCAATTGTACAACACCAAATCTTGGGACTCGATGGCCTCTTCTTCATCATCCTCACCATCTTAACCCTCTTCTTCTACTTTTTTCCCTTTGAACCTCTTGGTGTTATGTTCATCCCCCTGGTTTATGTCCATGGGTTCTAAAGCACTCCTTTTCATTTTCAAAAGATAGAAGGTGCTTGACTCCATAAGGAGTAATATGGCCTTTACCTCCCCCCATGTAGATTTGTTAGCATGGCCTTCTATCATGGGATCCAGATCATGTTTATGTTTTTCTCTCTTTTTGTCCTTCCCTTTGTCATATATAATATTATGAGGATCATATTTCCATGATCTTTTCTACGTGATATCAAGGCTTTTAAGAATTTTTTCCATTGTACTCAAGGCACTCCTTATCTCACCAAAAATGGACCCACTTCATGAGAAAGATGGAAATTCACAACTACCTTCTGGGATGAGAAATGCACATTACCACCATAGAACCTATACCTTATGTATTCCAATGCGAATATGCACTAAGTTAGAAACATTCGTAGCTGATGTGGTCTCCCTTCCAATTAATAGATTTTTATGGCAATTTATTTCTCAAAGAGATACCAATCACCCACCGTGGTATCAAGAGTAAAGTGAAATGTGTCCTTAAGGAACTTGGGGACTCTCGGCAAGGGTTCACCATGTAACAAAGTTTTCGCAGGAGTGGAAAGAAGTGAAATTTATGAATGAGATTAATTTTCCAATGTGTAAGTGCCACATGGCCCAATGAAATTAGACTATGGGCTAGAGGGGAAATTATTTAAAATCGATAGGTTGTGGCTAGTTGACACGTGTGAGTATAGAAACAGGAAACTTTAGGGGCTATTTGAGCTAGAATTCAGCACACTCAGGGGCATTTGATGTTGTATATAGATTAATTCTAGAGGATGGAAGGTTACTTTATGTGGAAAAAAAGTTTTCTTGGATAGAAATTTCCCTTCACCTAATGGACTGGGGTTTGTTTTTAGGCTCGAATTCCTTTCGATTTGACTTGAGCGAGGGCTTAAACAAGGTGAATCGATAAAGATGAGTCAAATTGATCACTTAGTCAAGTGAATTTGAGGTTAGAGAGGCTAAAATTGGGTTCATGAACTTTTCAGGTGAATAATGTCTGAGCTAGAGGATGAGTTGTGAAAAATGATGAATCAAATGGGCCCAATCACTCTTTTAAATATGTTTTTGGCCTAACATGTGGTGCGGCATGATTTTTCATTTTGAGTGATGATGCCATGCTAATGTAATGATGACATAAACATGACAGGGTTGATACCATGTGTCAAGTGATGACATGACACGAAGGTGGTGTGTTGGCTCGGTACGGGGAGTGAGGTGGCTCAGTGCAGGGGGGCTAGTTTTTCCACCCAGCTCACAACCATGAAACTATCATTTGAAAAGGCACGAGGAGATACCATGAATCCTCATCTTCTCCCCCCCCCCCCCCCCAACTAGAACACTAATGTTGGCACATTTTATCGGTTGCTTAGAAGTGTGGGTCATGTGATCGGCCCAATCATTGGCCTTCAAATATGTGCACTCGTAGCTTGTGACCATGCTCACCTAGTTCCATGGATTGATCACCGACATCCTTTGTCACCTTCCTATGCACTTGTGCATCATTTCTTTCCATCATGTACTACCTTCGGAAGCATTAGTTTTGTGAGCTTCCCATTGGTGCATCCATGTACTCATGTCATTAACCACCAAGACCTAGAAATCATCGTTACTTTATTTCCAATATGGTTCTCCTCCTTGGAACCTTGTGAAACCACCATCTTAAAACCCCTTTTTAGGACTTTCACCTTGGATATTCTCGGCCTGAAAACTAAACACTTTTCAAGTGTGTTGCTTCTTGTCACTAACATAGGCTTTGTTGGCTTAAGGGGGCCTGACTTAGGTTTACATTTGTTCGTGCAAACCAAAAAAACCCTAACTACTGGCCCTTTTGGCAAAAACCTGCATAACATAGGCTGCAATCTCACCTGAAGCATTATTTAGGGATGCTATAAATAGGTTTCTACATCCATAAATGGTGTGATAAGTGATCTTAATCCTTTGTTGCTCAAATCTACCTCCACGCAGATCTGTATCCTTCTATGGCCCACTACTACAACTCTAAGAAAATGTATTCTAAACCTTCGTGAAGGTCTACAATCAGACTTTATGAACCTAAAATAAGAAGACTGTCCACGTTCATATACCAAATAGTAACCCTAGATCTACCTTCATGCAAATATACTTGAATCAAAAAAATCATAACAAATTTACCCATTATCTACATAAAAACAGATAATTACTTAGTTCATACATAAGTATTAAAGATTGAATAGGTTCACGTAATAATTACACATTATTTTACAGAAAACAGATCATTAAGCCATTATGCATAATTTGAACAAAAATAAGAATAATACTCAAAGGCGATATATTTGTCCCAAAATCAGTCATTATTAAGTTCAACATTTAGTTTATAGACTCTTCCACCCTACGTACTCAGTTGCAGGGGCCCATGCACTCAGCTGCAAACTTTTTAAGGTCTCCGTAGACTCAGCCACAAGAGCCTTCCTCTTTCGCCTAATTATAGGAAACAAAGATTTCCTACCTTTTCACTTTCCCAAAAAAAATAATCCTCTATCTTCTAGTTATCCTTAGATTCGCTATGACTCAACTATATATAGCCTTTTTTTAATACCATACCATGGTCCGTGGACCATGGGTGAGTCTTAAAAACCGACCTATCACTTACTCAAAAAGGGGCTAAAGCTCCTTTGACTCCTACTTAACTGTGTGCTTCATTTCCAAATTTCATGGAGACTTTACATTCTTTACAAAATATATTACAAAAAATGGTTAAACTATCCCAAAATTGACCCTGGGGACCTTATCCCAATAGGCCCCCAACAAAAATATGGTGACTCACCCTCGATTCACTTGGTTGGCACCTCGCTCTTGTTGTGAAGGTCACTGAACTCAACCTGAAATGTTGTGACAGTGTCAGAACTCTGTACCATGGCCTGTGGCACTTCCTCTACTAGCTTTTCTGTCATCAGACCTTCCACTGCTAGGCACATCGTTCTCTGTGTCTGCAGTAGTGTCTTCAACTTTTCTTGAAGTGATAGAGTAAGCTGATAGGATTCCTCTATCCATGGCTATATTCTGGCCTTGAGAAGGGCCTCTTGCTCTGTAACTCTTCAATGTGTGATTGTAGCTGCTTGCCTTCCTGTAATCATGTAAGGTGTTGGATTGGTGCCAAAGTGTGTGCAGTCACTCTAAGTTCATCAAACTTGCCTTGTATCTCCCATATAGCCGTGTTAAGTTTCTGCAGGTTTGGGTCCTCCTGCAAATTCATCCATAACTCCATGGTGTGTTCGAATATCAATTGGCAGCCTATGACAACTGCATCCAATGTGCCCATGTTTTCTGTGATAGCTACTTCACGTTTATCCTAGACCTCTGGCGGAGCAGTTGGTTGTAACGTTAGCTGAAGCTCAGAGATATTCATATGAAATTCAAATGTGACTTTACCAATCTCATCTTTGGATGCGCAGACCGTAGAAGCCAATTTACGGATTTTTGTTGTCTCTGCAACATCTTACTGAATGTTTAATTCTAGAACTGACTTGCACGCTTGCATTATTGCTGTCTCCAAGCTCTGACTTTGTTCTTGCATCTCCTCCTTTTCTTTCAAATCCTTTAATTCTATGCGAACATCTACTTGTTATTGACTTTGAATTCGCTAATGACTGCAAGAGCGCATTACTCTCTTATCCTAAGCTCATCCGAAACCCCCTGATGCAGCGCATGGAGGGTCTGAAGTGGCAGTATGACCAAGTTTACCCTCATTTCCTTGACTATACTTAATAGAGAATGATCTTCCTCTGATTTTTCATGGACCGATCCTTCTGGTAAGGGAATGACTCTGAGGTCCAGAGTCTATTTCAACTCTGCTACTGTCTTGCTCCCTTACACCAGGCTCGTTTTCACCCCTCTCACTTTCTCAACACTCATGTGAATGCTATTGGTCTGGATCTACAACTCACACAGATCCTTCTGGATGCTCCCTAGCATCTGCATGTATTGTTGTTCAAATTGCTGCCACAACTCCGTTGTGGTGTCTCTTACCTTGTCTTTGATGTCATCTAGATCCCCTTCTGTGGGGATCCTTGGATCAATGTTCCCCTATTTATATGATTTATGCTTCTTTCTTGGCCTATAGTTGTCTCTTTACTGCGCTTCGTCAATGTGAAGGGAGTGCTCTACTCCTCTCCACCATTGCCTCCTTCCTTCTCTGAATGTTCCTACTTATTTTTGTGCTGGGAAGACAATCTGTCGACTTCCTCTCTGCCAGTCCACTCTGCCTCAATACGCTCTTTCACAACCTGCTCTTTTTCTGCAACTTCCTTAGCAACAACTTCTTACTTCTTATGTTCTACCAATGCTCACGATGCCTTCTGTGCTACTTCTTTACTCTTTTTGTGTAGCTTTCATCTACCTAGTAGAGCTCTTGGCACCCTTACTAGTACTTGCACCAACATTCATGGGTTCACACCAATCTGGTGGCGAACTACCCATAATCTCATGCATATCAATTTTTGATACTAAGTATGGCAGCTTGTGCCAAATATGCTTAGGGTCCTTCTACGCCCTGATTGAGACATTATGGAAATCAGTCTTGAACTCCGCAAAGGCCCTCAACTATTCAAACAAGGTTGGGGACAACCTTGGCCGCTGACTAATCACTATCTGAAGAACCATTTCCATTAATATCTAGAAGATATTTGATTCCTTGATCTAATGTGGATCCTTTGTCAACCATAACGAAGAAAACTTCGTTGCCTTTGGTAAATCTTCTGTCTGTAGAGGAAATTGATTATCCTTCAACAATATCCATGCTACTAAGACACTTCACAATAGGAGCCATGTATAATGAAATAGTTTACTATCCTCTTGTGCTTCGTGATAGTTCACAAGGAATTCCTTACACAAATATTGTGCCTAGTTATATTTTACTCCCTTCGCACACTGGGCAGCCAATGGCACTAATGGTGCCAAAACTTTGTCTACATGACATTTCCTCATAATTTTTCCTACAATAATTTGGGTAGAAAACTGCATGACGTAGTCTTGAATGGAATGGATAGAATATCCGCATATATTCTTGATTAGAACAAATTCAGCTTTCATCTTGTCAGTCAGCTCCTTTTCTCCACTTTTCCCTCCAAACTCCTTGGTAAGTTCGGCCCCTTTATAGGGCAGCGTTGTAATCCGATGGATAAGCATATCCATGGTTGAGATGGGTTCACTGAGCAATAAGCACCCATCATGCACCAATGCGAGTAGATGGCACACACACACAATGTTTATAATGGACCTGTGAAAATGTGGTACGAAGAGCATGCGCAACAACCCTGCTTGCTCGACACTTTTGACCCATTTCATGGGTTCTAGCCACGTAATACCAGTTTCTTCGTAACAAACTTTCTTCATGTATTTGTGAGTATCCAAATGATGGAATCTCTCATGGTCTGCGAGATCCAAATATTCTAGCTTTAGCACCAAAATGCGCGTTAAAACCATGGCTTCAAATTCAACCTGTTCTGGTAGCAGGGGCATCGAGGCTATACAATTCCTGGAATCAAGGTCTTTCATCACTTTTGTATTCCTTTTCCATGGAGGGATATACTCTGGGAGTCGTGTGATATACTCTGGGATATACTCTGGGTTATTCCTTGGTGAATGTATCACTAACATAGGTGTCTTCTTCTCCTCCTTTGTAGCTGATTAATTTGGCCTAGGTGACCTCAGTGTCGTAGTGATAGCAGGCATAGCTTCCATGCTCATTATTTCATGTGCTGCAACATTAGAGATGACAACTTCAAAACTAATAGCCTCTACGGGATTTGTTGTAGTCACTTGACCTAAAATAATTTCACGGGCTGCTACAGATACATGTGTGAACAATGGCCATGAAAATAGTTCTTCCCAATATTCACACTTCATAAAATGAAAAAAATGGAGCCATCAATTGTAAAAATCAAACTTAACCACTAGTAGGATAAATGAAAGCAATGGAGCTATCAAAATTAAAATCAATAAAAATCACCCAAATCAATTCAAATTAAAGCATCCTAGAAGCAATATTATAAAAAATTTAAATTTACGGTCCCATAATTTCAAAGACGGTAAGGGGGTAGTTGAGGCCTCAACATTTGGTGATACACAGGGACGAAGCAATAATATATGGTTTAGAATAATAGGATTAAATTTATCAAAGATCAAAATAAAATCTTCTAAAAAATTCTCGCACATTACACCATTTCCAAAGGTCCCACATAAGGTTAATCAAAATAAGATAAACTCTTCATAAATAAAAGTACTTGAATGTCCAATTCTAAAGCAATGAATCCAATATATGGAATAATTATCATTTTTTAATCATCTTTACTTTTGGATAGTAAATATAGCTAGGACTTTTTTAGCATTAGTATGCACCTATTAAATATAAAATTACCTCTTTTTGTCGACATTGTTTTGCTTCCCACGAACGTCTATAGCCTGAACGAAGATGTATTTGTATCATACATGCATGGCACCATTGCCAATGACTGTCCATAGCCCTGAAGATTTTTCTTGTACTTCCCACGCATATGTGATTTCAACTCTCTTGTGTTCCACCCTTTTGATTAGCATATTTCAAGAACTAGTTTTAGCAATTGGGTGAAGAGAGCAAGGTGGTATAATAGATTTTTTATTTAAATAAATAGATGTACTACTAGTTAATTTTTACCTAACTAGTCTTCTCTTCATCTACCAAAATAGAAGCTTTAATTGTGGTGGGGTATGGGAGAGACTCAAAGAAAATACTAGAGAAAATTTGTTCCTTTATATAGATAAACTATAATGCTTGATTTAGTCTAGCTTAATGTTCCTCATGGATAATGGTCTATATGAGAGAAAAGTGAAAACTTGGTAAGGATGACCTTCAGATAAATGAAATCCTATTGAAAAGATAGAGTAAATATTTCCCCCGTAAACCAATAGGTGTTGCATAGGAAAAATATTTCCCCCGTATAGATTTTGAAATACCATAAGAATCAAATCAAAATAAAAACAAGGAAGATCACATGACTACAAAGAGAACAAATGTAAAATATCACATATTTTGCAAAAATAAAATCTAAAGCAAATTGGAAATAAAATAAAATCGCTAGTAAGAAATTGCAAATTAAGAGAGAAAATGAAAACCTGAAAGAAGAGGTAATGGAGTAAGTCATGAATATATGAAAACCCCAAAAATACCAAATGAGCGGAAAAAATATCATCCTAAAGAGGAATAATATCTAGTTAATGGGCGGATTCTTATTTAAGTTGAGTAATTAATTACATCTCGTAAGTTTTGGAATATACCAGACCTTTTATTCAAAATGGAATCCTAAATCTAGGGAGAAGTTATGAGTAAATTATGAAGTCATATCAAGATGTCCCTTTCCTTGTAAATATCTTACTTCATAGTTAAGCCTTAATTGATTTCATAGTCTCATGATGGTTATGCCAGAATCCTTCTACTTATACACCTATTATTTTAATTTTTTCTACTAATAAAGTGACTTCTAGGATATGTAGAAGAGGAAACTATTGTTGTTATGATTTTTTTGTTGTAACTCTATTCTTGCAACTTCATTGTTAAAACTCCATTACATGGTCCAAATATTGCAAATCCAAACTCTGTTTCTGAAACTATATCATTGACGCATTGTTATCAAAATTTCATTTTCGAACACTCTTTGTTGTAACTCTGTTCACCACCATTGATAGAACCCAACGATAGGACATGGTTGCTACAACTGCCAAAATGCAACTCCATTGTTACACATCCAACTATTATAATGGGTACAAATAGTTGTTGCAACTTCCTCTAGGTGTTGCAACTCTCTCTAATTAAGGAAAGTTCAGTTGTTGCAACTCCAAGATGTATACATGTTTTCAAAATTCTTTATAGTTGTTAGAACCTCTGGATGAAACTGCAAAGAGTATAAATACAAATCATTGTCATCATTTTTGTGACTCTAGTGTTGTGATTCATGTTTTAGTGACTTATGTTACCCCTGATATTGATGTTTCAACTCATGATGTCCCTCCTAATGTTTCCTTGCTACAATGCCTTGTTTTTCCCATTGTTGCAACTCTAGTGACAATTCTACAACATTCTGCCTGTTTTGTTAGCATGATAGTGAATCATCCAACTACCAATTTTGGATTATTAAAGTAGTCAACAATGGTTTATCATATAATAAAAGGACAAGAGAAAGTGGATGACCAAGAAAAGTGGATGACTCAGCCACCACCTATCACACAACTAAACCAAGTCAGTCAATGCCCCTTTTTTTTTCCATTTTCTAAAGAAGTTAATGTAATAGGATGTAGAGTGAATGAAGGGTGCACTCAGGCCATCAACTAAATATGGTTGATTTGAGGCTCCTTTTACTGAAATGGTGTGGGACAATGTGTTATAACATCCATGAATAACTCAAAAAATGTAGGAGGTTAGTTAATAGATGAAGTGTTCAACTAGGATTAAATCTTCTTTAAGGTAGTAAATATTGTACCAAGGGTGGATGAAATAAGGAGGGAACAATGTTATGGAATAGTGTAATGTCAATGGCAAAAATCATAGTTGATGCAACATGGAGGACTACAATAAGTTGAGGGTAGATCAGTGCATGGTTGAGTGGTGTAGGAAATATAGGCAGTAGCGTTGGGTGGTATAGAAAACGTGTAGGGGTGGTTGGTAATAAATCCCAATGGTCTATATAATCAGGAAAAATACCCTAACTGGCTGAATTAAATCCTAAGAATTTGGGAAGGGTTGTTAAAAAATGAATCCACCTTGTAATGTGATATGTATGGTGTATGTGTAGGATGGATAAGGAATAATGGTAGTGATGAATGAACGAAGAATGATTGTGCCTACAAACACACATACAATATTTTAATAAGTATAAAAACATGGAAATCAACTAGAATAAGATAACATACTACACATTAAATAAATATTTAAAATCACATATGACACGTGGAAATGGGTTGTTCTTTTGAAAAGATGTGGAGATGGATGACTAGTCTCTAAAGTCACAACTTATGGAAACACAACTACATTATAATTTATTTCCACTAAATAACTTAGACATCTATATAAAATAATTAATAAATCCTTCTAAGTTAACTATTTTCATGGATGGGCTCATTTGGTTTACTACTTTATAGCATATCAAGGGCCTAAGTTAAGAATTTCATATTATATTATATTGGTGGAGGCCTAACTATTTGCACCTCTACTTGCACCTTCCTTTACTGCATAGTTACTAGTGCCATGATGAAGTCACCTACCCTCCACTCTTTGAGACTTATTATAATTATATTTTTTAACTATGAACACACTTTTTAGATTTAGGATCATATTACAATAGAAATCTCCTTGAAAGTCAACAAAAAGTGGTTCATTTCCATATAGAAGTTATTTATATACATATTAATTTGCAAGAAATATATTGCATGAATTAGATAATTTTAAGACCATGAGAACTATCGTTAAGGTTCTTACTAACTAAATAAAATTGTATTCCTTCTCTTGGACAATAAAGAGGAACTCAAATGAATAATGACCTTGGAATCCTAACACTCTGTAACTTGAGGGATTTTAGATGTTAGGAGAAATACCCTTTAAAAGGTTTGACAAGAGGATATCATCATAAAACATTATTAAGAAGTTTAAATGCCACATTGAAAAATAGTGATCATTATGAAAACACAAGTGATTTTCCCATCAAAATAAAAAATATCATGAGTAATGCCCACAAAAATAATTTATTGAAAATTGACATTATCTTCTGCATATTTCAAAACATTAATAACTAATCTTTCCGCATATAAATAAGCATTCATATATTTATAAATAAAATATTAATATTAAGTGATTGAAATTAAAAAGGGTCTAAGAAGCCTAGGACTCTATAACTTGAGGGATTTTAGCTCCTAATGGAGAGACTGTTTAAGAAATGGTAGTAGGGAAAAGTTAGAGCACAAATGAATCAAACCACTTTGGGAAATAATAGAAATCAAACAAAATCATACAATTGTCTTTGTAATTTTGATAAGGCACACTAACAAAAGGATTATTCTAAACAACTATGTAAATGAGTCACTCGTTAATGACTAGCTTTGATCATATCCATCATGACCATCAACTAACTATTCATGATGGTCATGATGGATATGATCAAAGCTAGTCATTAAAAGGTGGCTCATTTACATAGTTGTTTAGAATAATCCTTGATGTTAGTGTGGCTTATCAAAATTATAAATACAATTGTATGATTTTATTTGATTTCTAATATTTTCCAAAGTGGGTTGATTCATTTGTGCTCAACTTATCCCCACTACCATTTCTTAAGCAATCTCTCTATTAGGAGGTAAAATCCCTCAAGTTATAGAGTCCTAGGCTTCTTGGACCCTTTTTAATTTCAATCACTTAATATTAATATTTTATTTATAGATATATGGATGATTATTTATATGTGGAAAGATTAGTTATTAATGTTTTGAAACATGTAGAAGATAATGTCAATTTTCAATAAATTATTTTTGTGGTCATTACTCATGATATGTTTTATTTAGATAGGATAATCACTTGTGTTTTCATAATGATCATTATTTTCAATGTGGCAGTTAAACTTCTTAATAATGTTTTATGATGATATCCTCTTTTCAAACCTTTTAAAGGGTATTTCTCCTAACATCTAAAATCCCTCAAGTTGTAGAGTTTTAGGATTCCGAGGTCATTATTCATTTGAGTCCCTCTTTATTGTCCAAGAGAAGGAATACAATTTTATTTAGTGAGTAAGAACCTTAACGATATTTCTCACGGTCTTAAAATTATCTAATTCATGCAATATATTTCTTGCAAATTAATATGTATATAAATAACTTCTATATGGACATGAACCACTTTTTGTTGACTTTCAAGGAGATTTCTATTGTAATATGATCCTAAATCTAAAAAGTGTGTTCATAGCTAAAAAATATAATTATAATAAGTCTCAAAGAGTGGAGGGTAGGTGACTTCATGATGGCACTAGTAACTATGCAGTAAAGGAAGGTGCGAGTAGAGGTGGAAATAGTTAGTCCTCCTCCAATATAATATAATATTAAATTCTTAACTTTGGTTTTTGATATGCTATAAAGTAGTAAACCAAATGAGCCCATCCATGAACATAGTTAACTTAGAATGATTTATTAATTATTTTATATAGATGTCTAAGTTATTTAGTGGAAATAAATTATAATGTAGTTGTGTTTCCATAAGTTGTGACTTTAGAGACTAGTCATCCATCTCCACATCTTTTCAAAAGAACAACCCATTTCCACGTGTCATGTGTGAACTTAAATATTTATTTAATGTGTAGTATGTTATCTTATTCTAGTTGATTTCCATGTTTTTGTACTTATTAAAATATTGTATGTGTGTTTGTAGGCACAATCATTCTTCATTCATTCATCACTACCATTATTCCTTATCCATCCTACACATACACCATACATCTCACATTACAAGGTGGATTCATTTTTTAACAACCCTTCCCAAATTCTTAGGATTTGATTCACCCATGTAGGGTATTTTTCCCAATTATATAGAACATTGGGATCTATTACCAACCACCCCCACACGTTTTCTATACCACCCAACCCTACTGCCTATATTTTCTACACCACTCAATCATGCATTGATCTACCCTCAACTTATTGTAGCCCTCCATGTTGCATCAACTATGGTTGTTGCCATTGACCTTACACTATTCCATAACATTGTTCCCTACTTATTTCATCCACTCTTGGTACAATATTTACTACCCCAAAGAAGATTTAATCCTAGTTGAACACTTCATATGGGGGAGATATTTTTCCTATGCAGCACCAATTGGTTTATGGGGGAAATGTTTACTCTCTCTTTTCAATAGGATTTCATTTATCTAAAGGTAATCCTTACCAAGTTTTCACTTTTCTCTCATATCGAACATTATCAATGAGGAACATTAAGCTCTAAATCAAGAATTATAGTTTATCTATATAAAGGAACAAATTTTCTCCAGTATTTTCTTTGAGTCCCTCCCATAGCCCACCACAATTAAAGGTTCTACTTTGGTAGATGAAGAGAAGAATAGTTGGGTAAAACTTAACCAGTAGTACATCTATTTCTTTAAATAAAATATCTATTGTACCACCTTGCTCTCTTCACCCAATTGCTAAAAGCAGTTCTTAAAATATTCTAATAAAAAAAGTGGCACACAAGAGAGTTGAAATCACATATGTGTGGGAAGTATGAGAAAAATCTTTGGGGCTATGGAAACTCATTCACAATGGTGCCATGCTTGTATGATACACATACATCTTCATTCAGGCTATGGGTGTTCGTGGGAAGCAAAATATTGTCCACAAAAATAGGTCATTTTATATTTAATAGGTACATAATAATCCTAAAAAAGTCCTAGCTATGTTTACTATCCAAAAGTAAAGAGAGGAATAAAAAATAATAATTATTCCATATATCTGGATTCATTGCTTTAGAATTGGACATTCAAGTACTTTTATTTTTGAAGAGTTTATATTATTTTGATTAACCTTTTGTGGGACCTTTGGAAATGGTGTAATGTGCGAGAATTTTTTAGAAGCTTTTATTTTGATCTTTGATAAATTTATTCCTATTATTCTAAACCATATATTATTTCTTCATCCTTGTGTGTCGCCAAATGTTGAGGCCTCAACCACCCCCTTACCTTCTTTGAAATTATGGGGCCCTCCATTTAAATTTTTGATAATATTGCTTCTAAGATTCTTTAATTTGAATTTCTTTGGGTGAATTTTACTTTCTTTGATTTTCATTTTGAAGGCTCCATAGTGATTAAGTAAGGTGGGGAAGCTGGAAAAAACAACAAGAGGCAAAGGCAGTCAGGAGAGGAGGTAGCTGCATGTAAAGGGAGGAGATGAAAGAACGACAAGAGGAAGGTGGTGGTCGCAGGTTGGAGGGCACCGAGAGGAAAGAAGCATTCAATGGAAAACAATGGTATGTTACTCTGGTTTCCTTACTCGCTAGAATTAGAAAAATGATTATTTCAGAGGAATTTATGGAGGGGGCTGAGGGAATTCAAGGCTCAGACCGAGTTAAGACCTAGGCAGCTTGGGATTCAAACACAACCGATGGGAGAGACTATGCCTATAATTTTAATGGAATGAGGGCGTATGGTAAATTTATAGGGTATCTCCAGGTAGACAAGAAGAGATGGAATGAGGTAAGATGGGATAACAATTGGGATTTCTTTAATGAAGAGTGAAGGAAGACTGCAGTTCCTATGAGGTGGTACCTGAGGCATGGAAAGGAAGAAACATCTATCAGAGTCAAGAAGGTTGGAATCACAATGGCCAAAATAGCAAGGCTTTGGCTAGCCTGGCTCGACACAAACCCAAATTGCATGGTCAGAAGCGAGACTCAAGGGATAGCCAAGGTCAAAATTTGGGTGAGGATACCTAAGAGGAGAGAGTTATGGGTGGGAAACTCAATTGGGACCCTAAATCTTGATAAAGGAACCCAAGTTAGGGACTCATGTTGAATCGCAAAGGTGGACCTGCATGCCCTGGTTGGCTTGGGAGGGATTAAAGAGAGAAGAGAGGAACCAGGAGGCCGAAGATTATTATTTCAATAATAGGCAGGGGGGAAATTGAGGGGGAAGTAAGGGAAACCCAAGCGGCCAGGATCAGAGAGAATGATCGAGTCTGGTGCAAAGAAAATTATGATCACTCTGTGTAAATTTACCTCGACTGATAATGAAATTTATTTTTTTATTGTTTTAGGTATGAAAATAACCAAGGTGCAGCACAACCTAAAGTACCAGACCACACATCACGCTACAACAAGAATGCTGACTTTGAAGAGCTGTTCAGGTGAATCAAAACGAAGTTGTGACAAATACAACATGGAAAAATAATGAAAAGAGCCAGCTAAAAGAGTAACTATAGGAACTGGGAAGGTAGGGAAAAGGACCACAGGGGGGAAAGCAACCTCCAGTAAAGGTCTTAGCAAAAGAGGCAGAAAGTCTAGAAAAGAGCACATGAAGACTCTCATTTGCGCATACATGGATGGCAATCCACTGGAGGTAAGAGCTTAAATATCAGGATGGGAGAGGTAACTTAATGACAAAATAACCAACTAGGACATAGAGACAGAAGAGTGGGAAGCTAGGGTGAAAGACTCGGGGAACACTAGAGGTTGACATACACTGTTCCGACAAACAATCCAACAATATTGGGTTATGAAGAACGTAATAGCCCAAGCAATCACATTAAATAAGGAACATGAGGAACATGAGGGATAGGAGGAGGCCAAAGCAAAGGAGCTCAACATGAAAGATATCCACAATGAGATTATTGCAGTTCAGATGCAAGTGTACATAAACAATCTAACACTGAGCATGATAGAGCAAAGTCTATAGGATCTGAAGAGAAGTAAGATGCCGAGGTCCAGTGTGAAAGCCCCAGCCCCTGTGGATTCCTTGGATGAGTGAATCAGGTTTCTAGCTAGAATTTTGTTTTAAGTCTATTAGCGTTTACTTTGCTAAGTTACAGTTAATAATAGATCAAACAACAAATGTTGCATGGATGGTGGAGAAAGACTTATTTAAATTTTGGACATAATTTAACACAGTCAGGTGGCCAACCTACCTTCCTATGGGTAGGTTGAGGCCACTTGTACTTAATGTTAAAGACATGTTAGTGGTTTGATAGTATTAATAGATAAAGTACTACCAAGTTTACAAAAGAAAAAGATGTTCTTTGAATCCATTTACAATGCTAAAATTTCGAGACAAGGGTATTCATAATTTTAACACTGTATATGCATTTAGAGACCCCTTTGCCTCTAAATTTTAACAATGCAAATGGATTCAGAGACCCATGTAGTGAAATGTAATACTTCAATATCAAAATTGCAATTTTCCATTTCTGGAGTGACATAATAAAAAATTACTAACATAAATGATTAATTCATATACTTATTGTACATGTTATTTGGTCATATTTTTATTCTTGGATTATAGTGGTCATTTAAGTTAATCATTATTAATTTGATCACTTATTGTCCAGTCATATATTTTAGTCTTGGACTAAATTAGTCTTTTAATTTAGTCACTTTTAGTTTGGTCACTTATTATCTAGTCGTATATTTTATCCCTAGACTAAATTAGTCATTTTAAGTTAGTCATTTTTAGTTCGGTCACCTAAAATTGCTCAAATTTAGTAGTAATTCAATTGAAATAATTATGGTGACTAACTTTTTTATGTCCCCTAGTCACTAATTTCATCATTTTCTACTATTGTTGGGATGAGGGTGGATCAAATACTTTTTTTGGATGCAAGACATATCCTATAATATTGTGAATATTTTCTCTATGTCATGTGTCAACTCCACAACTTATTTCTATATGACACATTACATCATAAAGAAATTTTGGATGTGACACACAACCATGAAAACAACGTTTTAAGTATCCAAGGCCCCTTTTCATAATAATGAAGACTTAACTCCAAGATGCCTAATGTGTAAACCATATGTGCCATATGTTTTCACACCATGTCACTTGACATATTACATAATATAGGTGTTAACTTGGCCTAGAGAGCGAGAGATGAAGCATAAACCATAGAAATTATCAATGAACCATAACTTGGTTCCATGGACTTAGAATTTCATAAATTTATAGTGATTGAAAACTCGAAATGAGAAAAACACGACCAAGTACCTAGACTTAACCATTATCTAACATTTAATATGAAAAGCATTAAAGACCCAATCTCCTTAATGACACCAATGGGTTGGGACTATTACAATACCCTATCACTTTTAGCAAATAATATCTTTCCTTCCACCCTCAATCTTACTAATAATGTATTGATATCATTTTCTTAATGGAACTACTCTACAAACTTGGTAGTTATGAATTTCTTTGTTTAATGTAGTTTATATTACTTCTATAAATCACAAGTGTTATAAAACTATTTTGCAACACTAAGTTTAGATGAGAAACATACTTAAGTTAGAAATTTGAGACACCCACTTATGACCTTGGGAAAGAAACTTTAGGTGCTCCATCTCTCTACTATACCTAGCACAAGGAAATATAACAAATGTTTTCAATTTTCAGAGAGTGATGAACTTGTCAACATCTCTCTAGATACAGTATCATGGAGTGAAAGGAAACCCCTAACTTCTAGAATTTCCTAATTCCAAGGAGATCTTTCCAAGAAGGAAAATATTCCTTGCCATATGGTTTGAGAAATTTTCCCAAATACTAATTTCTCTAGGATATAGATTTTTAGATTCATTCCCTCATCTCCTTAATAAGCCTATATAAGGAATTCATTATTAAGGAAAGATAGAGCGCATAACATTATAACAAATGTTGGTGAAATTATTAGGGATGTTCCTTGCATGCTAGAGGAAGCCTTACTATGGAATGTTATTCAAGGAGTTGAGGCCAAGGTATAAGATTAGGAGTGCTTGCATCCAAGGTATATTTTTAATCTAATATACTCTTCTTTAATGTGGATTTCAATATCTTCTCCCAATTCTTGTCATATATTGCATGCATTCAATTGAATTTAGTATAACTTAGCTAATGTAAAATTAGTATATCATATATTCTAGTAGATCCTTACTAGGCAAGGAAAATTAGCCCTATTGTTGTCTTCTATGTAGGATATAGGTGTGAGAATCAAAGGAAAGATCTCTAGGAGTCAAAGCAATATTATTAATTGCTACACTAGTGAGGATCACCATTAAACTTTAGAAGTAAAATTTATGAAAATACATTCTCTGGTCTCTCATGTTGGGTTGTGTTATATTCTTTCCACAACTAACCCATGTAGTGAACTGGGGGGTTAGAGGGGGGCAGAGCCCCCCTTTCATTGCGCCAATTGCGTAGTGGGGGGGTGACAGGGGGGTTTGACGACGGCAGGTAGCCCCCCTCTATAGGGTCCGAGGCAGCGCCTCGGGAAAACTTTTTTTGGACCCTATATTAGGTTGGGTGAACCTACCTATGGTTTTCGGTCCATGGTATTGGACGCGATGGTTTCGGTCCATGGTATTGGATGCTTCAGAATGTATAAATATGTATTATAACATTGAAAGACACATAATGAAAAATCAAGATGGTAGTCTCGATTTTGGGATCCAGGGGAAAATCTCTATGTATGTGTGTTTTATGTGTTATGTGCTCGCACTGTTTATTTTTTTTATGTTTTATAATTTGTATGCAAGTAATTTTTGTACAGGGTTAAAACCTACATTTGGAATCATAGCTATTTTGGCTTCAAGGGGATGCCTTTGTTGCTGAGGGGTTTCACTCGGGCCTGTGGTAGACCCTATTCAGTGGGAGATCTATGAGATCGATTCTGGTGGTGAAAGAAGATGGCAAGCAGTGGAAAGATAGAGATTGAGAAATTTAATGGTCAGAGTTTTGAGTTGTGGAAACTCAAAATGGAGGATATGCTGGTGGATAAAGATCAGTGGATCGTGGTAGATCCAGGTACTAAACCAATGGGAGTGTCTGATGAAGAACGGAAGAGGTTGGATCAGAAGGCAAAGAGCACAATACGATTATGTGTCTCAAATTCAATATTGTTGAATGTATTAGGGGAAGCTACGGCGAAGGCTTTCTGGGACAAATTGGGGACTTTGTACCATTCTAAGTCTCTGGTGAATAAACTGTTCCTGTGGAAAACGCTGTATAACCTAAGGATGAAAGATGGAGACTCGGTGACAGAACATCTGAATGCATTTAATACTATGGTAAGTCGATTAGAATTTTTTGATATTAAAATTTCAGATGAATATAAGTGCATCAATTTGTTGTGTTCTCTACTAGATTTGTGGGATAGTCTAGTTATTGCAATAGGTAGTAATGCAACTGCCTTGCATTTTGATGAAATAATCTCATCCTTGCTGACGGAGGAGATGAGACAGAAAAATATGGAGACCCAGAATGGTGATGCCTTGTCTATACGAGGATGGTCCCAGAATAGAAACAAAAATAAGTCATCAAGTGGGAGATCTAAATCTCCAAGAAAACCTGTAAAGGTGGTGTGGCTGAAATGTTGAAAGGAAGGGCACTACAAAAGGGATTGTAAATATAAAGCTCCTGATAAAGTAAAGGGATCTAATGATGCTCCTTTTGCAGAGGAAAAAACCACCTTAGATGAAGGTGGGGATGTGTACTTGGCCTCTTCAAGTACACATGTAGATCATGAGGCATGGTTGATTGACACAGGTGCATACATTGACTTCACTTCCCATAGAGAATGGTTCTACGAATATGAGAAATATAATGGTTGTGATTTATTCTTAGGGGATGATAGGAAGGCTAGAATTGTTGGTTGCGGAAAAATAAAGTTGAAGTTGCAAGGTGGAAGGGTTAGAACACTTATGGGTGTTCTACATATTCCCGCATTAGATAGAAATCTAATTTTTGTAAGCAAGCTGGATGATGTAGGTGTAAAAACAGTGTTTGAGAAGGATACCTGTAAGATGGTTCGGGGAGGAGGACTAGTATTGATGCAGGGATTTCAGACTGGAATTCTGTACAAGCTGCAAGGTAGCACTGTTGTTGATGGGTGCAACAGTTTTGTGGTTCTTGAAAGTGGAGCAGAAAATCTAGTGGTCTCTGGAGAGAAGACCATGTTGTGGCATAAAAGGCTTGGACATATTGGAGAGAAGGGCCTTCGAATACTTCATGGTAAAGGTATGGTAGAAGGTATGAATAATAGCTCTCTGGATTTTGATTTCTATGGAAATTGTGTATATAGGAAGCAGAATCGGGTGAGTTTCCCCTCTGGTGGTAAGAGGATGAAGATATTAGAGCTTGTGCACATTGATGTGTTTGGACCCGTGAAGGTTCCATCATTGGGTAAGTTTGTGTACTATGTGTCATTTATAGATGACTTCTCAAGGAATACATGGATATATTTCCTTAAGAAGAAATCTGAAGTCTTTGATAGGTTTAAAGAATTTAAGGCTCTGGTGGAAAACCAGACAGAAAAGAAGATAAAGGTGCTGAGGACAGATAACGGTGGAGAGTTTTGTAGTAAGGAATTTGAAGAATTATGTAAGAAATGTGGTATAGCATGACAGAAGACTACTCCATATACACCTCAACAAAATGGAGCTGTAGAAAGAATAAACAAGATGTTGATGGAAAGGGCAAGAAGCATGCTTCGTGGTGCCGGGTTAGGACAAGAATTCTGGGCAGAGGTGATGGAGACAACATGTTACCTAGTCAACAGATCACCTTCATCAGCATTGGAGGATAAGACTCCACAGGAGGTATGGACTGCTAAGAAACCCTCTCTTTCACATCTGAGGGTATTTGGATGTGATCCATATATACATGTTCCAAAGGAGAAATGAACCAAGTTGGATAGTAAATATGAAAAGTGCATATTGATTGGGTATAAGGATGGTTTAAAGGGTTATAAGCTTTGGAACCCAACAACAAGGAAGGTTGTGTATAGCCGAGATGTGGTGTTCAGAGAGGTGAAAGATGTTATTAAACATGAAGTCCAACCAAAGGAGCCTGAGAAGATAGAATTTGAGCTAAAGGAGGAAGAATCAGACTCTACAACAAAGGAGGAATCAGAAGATGAAGAGCCACAAACTCCAGGTGTAAGAAGATTAGTTCAAGAAAGAAGGTACCCAGAAAGGTATAGTCCATCTGCTTTCTGTTCAAGTTTTGCTTTATCTATTACTGATGATGATGCCAGAAATGTGAAGGAATTAGTAGATTGAGAGGATGGAAAACTCTGGAAAGAGGCCATGGTTGATGAAATGGCATCTTTGCACAAAAATGAGGCTTGGGATTTGGTGGAGTTGCTGGCTCGAAGGATACCCGTTGGAAGAAAATGGGTGTTCAAGAAGAAGATAAATACAAAAGGAAAGGTGGAGAAATACAAAGCTCGGTTAGTAGCAAAAGGTTATTCCCAGGTGCCGGGGATTGATTTTAGTCATATTTTTTCTCCTATTGCCAAGGTAACTTCTATTAGATTACTTTTATCTGTTGCTGCTGCTTTTGATTTTGAGGTAGAACAGATGGATGTGAAGACAACATGTCTTCACGGAGATCTGGAAGAGGAAATCTACATGAAGCAACCTATAGGATTTGCAATGAAGGGTAAGAAAGAACTGGTATACAAGTTAAAGAATTCTTTGTATGGGTTAAAATAGTCACCAAGGATGTGGTATCAAAAATTTGATACATTTATACGGGGACTTGGCTTCACTAGAAGCAAAGCAGATCACTATGTGTATTTTAAATTAATTGGTGACCGTATTATTTATTTTGTATTGTATGTGGATGATATTTTGTTGGTTGGAAATGACAAAGAAATTATCCAAGATTTGAAGACCCAATTGTCCTCCAAATTCGACATGAAAGATCTTGGTGCTACAAACTATATTTTGGGCATGGAAATTAAAAGGGATATGGTAAAGAGGAAGCTCTGGTTAAACCAGAGGAAGTATCTCAAGACAATATTGCAGAGATTTAATATGCAGGATAGTAAACTAGTGAAGGTTCCTATTCCTGTAGGTGTAAAGTTATTTGTTGAATAGTGTCCCAAGACACAAGAAGAGGAAGAGGACATGTTCCGTGTTCCATATGCAAGTGCAGTCAATAGCCTGATGTATGCAATGGTCTATACTAGACCAGACATTGCACATGCAGTGTGAGTATTGAGCAGGTTTATGTTAAAACTAGGGAAGGAGCATTGGATAGTAGTGAAGAGGTTTTTCAAGTATTTGCGTGGCACTAGTGATTGTGGTTTGTGCTACCAAGGAAGACTAGGATTGGATAGAGTTTTGGATATCTGTGGCTTTGTTGATGCAGACTGGGCTGGAGAATTGGATCAAAGAAGATCTACAAGTGGGTATATGTTTAACCTATTTGGAGGTGCAGTCAGTTGGATGAGTAAGAAACAATCTATAGTGGCACTATCAACTATAGAGGCAGAGTACATGGTAGCCACTCATGAAAGCAAGGAAGAAGTTTGGTTGCAGAGATTGTGTTCAAGTATGGGATTAGTACAAGGAGCTATAAGGATAGACTGTGACATCCAAAGTGCAATTTTCTTAGTAAAGAACCTTGCTTATCATTCAAAGACAAAGCATATTGATGTTCAGTATCACTTTGTGAGGGATATGATAGAAGACAAAAAGGTGTTGCTGGTAAAGGTGGACACTTTCAAGAATACTGTAGATGCATTGACAAAATCTGTGAGCTCTGAGAAGTTCTCTTGGTGTAGAGAAACAATGGGCATTTCAGGGCTAGAAAAATGACTAAGCTCTCCTGTGGCCCCTTGTGAAAAGAAAACAACAAGTGGGAGAATGTTGGGTTGTGTTATATTCTTTCTATGTTTTAGAATTCATATGCAGGTAATTTCTGTACAAGGTTAAAACCTACATCTCAATCTGTCAAAGAATCTTAGAGGATAGATTGGGGAAATATGTGGAGTTAAACTCATAGGCACATGAGGAAATTCTATATCACAAAAAGGCTAAATTTAAGAAATTTATATTGCCTCATCATTAACAAATTTCCTATTCTATGTGTTGATGTTTTTATGACCCATTCTATAGCTTTAGAATAAAGAATCATGGCCTTTTAGCAGTGATCTTTCGTAAGTGTAATATTCTACTATTTGAGAATACAAAGTCATCGATATTTCTTATAATTGAATCACTTTGGGGAATTCAATTAGATATTGTTATTCTTTGAAAATTTTATAAATATCTTTTCTTCCTAGAAAAATTATTTAAAAACTTATAAAAACTTCCATGTCCTCGAATTTGTGGCTCACTTTCACAATATTAGGTTTTCCGAACTTAATTACATGTGTTTAAAGTTCAATAGTTGTTTCCATGTTGGTTTCTCTTGTCATTTCAGTTTGAGAAATTTCAACAGCTTATTTTTTAGCTTAGAATGTTTTGGAGTTCTAGTGGTGGGTCTTTTAGGAGGTATGTTATGTCTTATAATGTTTTGGAGTTCTAGTGGTGGCTGTTATGTTATCTCTATGTAGAAATTTTACTGGAGAGAAACAATATTTATGGAGAGCTAAATTAAACCAACAACAAAATATAAAGCATAAATACAATGATCATGATATTTATCTTGGGAGAAACCTACCAAAACCTTGGCCAAGTCGGCCAAGTGAGCCTTAGCCACCCACATCCCCTCAACATACAATGAAGTCTTACCAGCCTTTTAAAGGCTTCATTACATGCAATCTAGGGGAACAAAACCATGGGAAGCCAAAAAACCATGGGCCCAAAACCATTATTGTTAGGTAAACTTGACTCGAGGAAAGAGTTAAAGTTGGCCTATTCAATAGTGTAGAAATGTTACAAGAGAGAAACAATATTTATGGAGAGGTAAGTTAAAAAAAGAAACAAAACACAAAATATAAATACAATGAACACAATATTTACCATAAGGAAATCCAAACTCTAAGAAAAAACCCAGTTAATGGAATTCCATTAGATCCATTAGCCAAAACCCTAGCCAAGCAAGCCAACCGAACCTTCACTAATCATATTCCCTAGCCACTTACAATGAAGTCTTCGAAGCCTTTTAAAGGATTCATTACATGCAATCCATGGGCACAAAACCATGGGAAACCAAAAAACCATGGGTCCAAAACTGCTATAGAACCGATCAACTTTGACTCTTTCCCTTTGTTAAGTTTACCTAACAATGCCCCCTTAAACTTTTATTTGCAGTTTCCCTTCAAAAAATTCACTCTAGCCCTTACCCCCTCAAAATTTATACCCATAGTAATTGTTAACCTAGGCCTAACGAGAGAGTTTACCGATAATTCCCACTAATACACATGTCTTGCTAGGTCTTACAATGCTATGCCCATTTACATGAAATAAAATTTTAACTGCATTTTGTACGTGTTTGTGTTTTATTGTTTCTTTACCTTATATAGGTAAATGATTAAGGGTCTTGACACACCCCAAGCATGATGCCCTCCTATTTAAACTCATGGTGTTATCTTTTCCTCACTACGAGACATACATCCACACAATTATTTTGATGTAGGTCACTACATGCCATACTCAACATCAAGAAATAGTCTATGAAGGTCTCAAACACATTCCTTACAAAGAACAACTTCACTTCACAATGCACAATTTCACTCCACAATGTCTAGCATTTTCTATACGAGCGTGAGACCGTCACAAAGCTTCAAAATATGCATGCACCATGGTACTAAAAGAACAAGCTTGTAGGGCTCATGTTTCAAAAAAATCATCAACAATGCTGAAAGTGGCTACTAACCGCAAGAATGCCTGGAACTTCAAAGTCTTGGCAACATTAGCAAGATCTGTATCAACATCGATCCTTGACTTCCACTGATTAGTGATAACCAATGATGTGTTAGAAAAATTTTATAGGGTAGAGAAGAGGAGTTTGGCTCAGAAATTGGTTGCGAAAAATTCAACTTCAGCTGTGGCAAGGATATCACAACTACACAAAAGCTTAGGTTAAATTGAAATTTAACACATAGAAAAACAGAGTAAAACCAAAAAGGTTGCGGTAAATCTACTCATGAAGTTTTAAAAGAATATCACAACAAACCATGCTTTAGATTATATTTCAAAACATAGTAAAATACATTTGTGTGATAAATGGATGTTTCAGCTCCAAGTGAAAACACAAAAACTTACTGCGATTTACACTTCACTGGTGTTGTGGAGTAATTGTTTGTAAAACTCCATAAAACTGGTTTTCATGCGCCCACCACAAATTTCTCCACGATTTTCTCCTCACTACCTCAAAGACATTCACCCTCTCTCTGGTTCAACATCAAAATGACTTTTACATTCATATTTATCCCAAAACATACATTTTAATCATTAATACATGACACATCAAATATTTAAGACACAGGATGGGCATTTATCAAAAATTGATGATTTTCTGAACTTGTAGAGGTTGCGAACTACAACTAAGAGTTGCACAGTAAATGTTTCAACCATACATATTTACCAAACCCCATTAAGTGTTTTAACTCTATGATGTGTTGCGGAATGGTCTACATTGTACTTCTACTCAGACTTTAGTCCTTCCACCCGCAAACAAATCACAACCTGTCCTTCCACCCGCAAACAAATCACAACCTGCAAAAGTTGACTGGGAAGGTATGGTGGTTGCTAGTGTGTTTAAGGTGGTGGTTGAGATTAATATTTCCAACAATCCCCCTTAATAAAAACTACCACCACTTACAATTCAAAAACAATCTCTGAGATAAACAAAATTTTCACGTGTCAATGGCTTTGTGAAAATATCAGCAAACTATTCCTGTTACCTAAAGTGCTACAACACAATTTCATCATTGTTAATCAACTCTCTGATAAAATGATATTTAGGATCAATATGCTTGGTCCTCTTGTGAAAGACAGAATTCTTTGACAATGCAATTGTGGATGTGTTGTCACAAAAAATAGTTGTTGTTCCCCCTTGGTCATGGCAAAAATCCCTCAATCCTTCTCATCCAAACTACCTGACACGTTGCTACTATTGTGACAAACGTATTCAGCTTATGCTGTTTTCAGTGACACTATTGGCTGCTTCATGGAGGTCCATGAAATGGCTCCAAACCCCAAATGAAAAGCATATCCTGACATGAATTTTCTATCTTCGACACTTCCTGCCCAATCACGGTCAGTGTAACCAACCAACCTAAAATCATCTGTTGTGACATACAAAATACCATATTTTTTTTTCCCATTGACATACCTTAGAATAATTTTCTTTGCTTGCTAATGTGTTTCCTTGGGTGTCTCCATGAACCTCGACACCAAATTCGTTGCATACATTATATCTGGCCTAGTGGTGGTCAAATATATCAAGTTTCCTATCATACTTTTTTATAATGTCAGATTGACATTTCTATTACAATCTTCTTTGCTCAACTTCAACCCCATGACAGTTAGAGTTGGTGCGGGCTTGTTGTTCTGCATATTAAACCTATACAAAATTTCTGCTACATACTTTTCTTGAGAGATAAAAATTCCATTTTCTATTTTCTTCACTTCTCTGCCCAAAAAATATCTTAACAACCCCAACTCAGTCATTTCAAATTCACTCTTCATGACTTCTTTGAAATCAACGATAAGGAAATCATCACTGCTTGTAAAAATCAAATCATCTACATATAAGATAGCAATGCGAATCTTACCATCACTCTCCTTGATGTAGAGAGTAGGCTCACCGTCACATTTGTCGAAACCATTGTCCAACAAGTAAGCATCGATCTTGCTATACCATGCACAGAGTGCTTGCTTCAGCCCATAAAGAGCTTTCCTCAACCTATAGACCTTGTCTTCTTGGCCTACTACCTCATAACTAAGTGGTTGCGCAACATACACTTCCTCTTTCAACACTCCATTCAAGAACATTGACTTTACGTCCATTTGATACACTTTCCATTTATGTTGCATGGAAATCGCCACAACTGTACGGATTTTCTCCATCCTCACGATTGGCGCAAACGTATCCGCATAATCTTTCCCATGTTGCTACTTGTATCCTTTGATAACTAAGCTTTCTTTGTGCCTTTCAATCTTACCGTCAACATTGCTCTTGGTCATATAGACCCACTTCACTCCAATGACTTTTTTTCCTTGCGGAAGCTTCACTAACTCCCATGTGTGATTCTTTTCTATTGCTTCTATTTCTTCCTCCATTTCCGCAACCCATTTTTCTTCTTTGACTGCATCTTAAAAATGGATTAGGTCATCTACATGATGAAACAAAGAAAATAATGAATTTAGACCAGCATTGCTATCAACTTCATCTTGCTTATAAATCTCATTTAAATTTTTAAATTTTGGTCTTCTTGTGCTTTCTGAATATGGGCTTTGCATGTCACTTGGTGTTGTGCTTTGTGGCATGCTTGGAGAAGCACTATCTTGGCTACATAACACTGCCCTATTATTTGTCGATGGTGTTCTTTGTTGCTTGCTTTGTTGTGCTTGAATAGGAGTAGAGGGAGTCACTATTGAGGAATTGCTTTTTGTTGTCAATTCCTCTTTGTCCTCATGTGGTATACCTGCTTTCACATTGATGGCCTTTTCTAAACATCCATCCCATGCTTCCTCTTCTATGAGCTACACATCTCTGCTGATTATGACCTTCTTGGTTGATGGATTGTAGAGCTTGAATGCCTTGGATTCATCAGTGTATCCAACAAATATACATTTCTCCCCCTTGATTTCCAACTTCTTCCTCAACTCATCGGGGACATGTGCATACACCACACATCCAAACACTCTCATGTGAGTGACACTACGCTTTCTTCCACTCCACGCCTCTTCAGGAACCACATCCCTGACACTTTTGGTTGGACATCTATTCAAGATATATGCTGCACAAGCGACAACTTCATCCCAATAATAATTTGTCAAATTCTTTGCCTTCAACGTACTACTTGCCATTTCCATAATGGTCCTATTCATCCTTTCCGTGACACCATTTTGCTGAGGTGTATACCTTCTTGTAAATTTCTTGTCAATTCCATGTTCCCTACAAAAATGTAGGAAATCATTTGAGATGTATTCACCACCTCTGTTAGTCTTAAGGAATTTGATTTAATGTCCACTTTGCTTCTCAATAAGAGCCTTGTATTGGTGAAAGAGCTAAAACACTTCACTTTTCTATTTTAGGAGATAGGCTCATGTCTTCCTCGTGTATTCATCTATGAAGGTCAATAAATCGTGGCTACCACCAATTGATGGTGTCTGCATTGATCCACATAAATATGAGCGGACAATCTCCAAAGGTGCGTTTTCCCTGACTGACTTTCCTACTGGAAATGTCTCTCTATGTTGCTTTCCCAAGATACATCCTTCACATAGGCAGTCCGGTTTTTTTGTAAGTGACAATCCCTTCACCATGTCTTTTCTACGCAACAAATTCAAACCTCCAAAGTTGATATTTCTAAATCTCAAATGCCATAACCAATTTTCATCTTTGACCTCTGCTTAATAGTTCACTTATGTGATAGCTACATCTTTTCCTTCATCCTCTTGTGAGTTCATTGATAGTTGTGCTTGTGAACCGTCTTCCTTCAAATATGATCTTATTTTTAGGGGAAACATTGTATTGCTTATCATCTAAACCTTTGCAATCAATTGTCTGCTTGGAGGCCTACCCAAAATTATGCACTCATCAGTTTTGAAAAAGGCATTGTAGCCCTTTTGCATAAGTTTTCCAATGCTTATGAGGTTATGATTCAACCCAGGGACTAAGTGAACATTCGAGATGTACTTATTCTCCACCTTATTTGTTAGGAAATTTAGTCTTCCTTTTCCCATGACAGAAACTTTGCTATCAGTCCCCTAATGCCACTTCATATTTCACACTTTAATCTAGATTTGAAAAAATTTCTATGTTCCTTGACATGTGGTTGCTACACCCTGAATCTAGATACCATATATCACTTTGTTTTTCTTGTGCTACATTACAAGCTAAAAACATGATATCATGGTTTTGATTTTCTTTTGTGAAATTTACACTTGGTTTGTTACTAATGCCATATTGCTTCTTTATACATTCATTTTCATAATGACCATACTTCTTAGAGTAATGACATTTAACTTGAGATTTATCATACCTCTAACCTTATGCTTGATTTTGGCTTAGGCCTTGACTTGGATTTTGATTGCTTCCCCTTCCAGTTGAGCTTAAAGGGTTGCTTCTTCCACCTCTGTGTGGACTTCTTCCTCTTCCTCTAGCATATGATATTCCTCTGCCTCTACCTTGACCAAATGAAACTTGTGTCTTGAAGGCATGCTCCAATGAGGAGCTTGTTTCTCTATTCAATACATGTTCACGAGAAATCAATGGTGCATGAACCTTATCCACTGAAAACTGTGAGAGATCCTTTGTCTCTTCTATGGCCACAACAATGGCATCAAACCTTGCTGACGGACTTCTCAAAATTTCTCAACTATTCTCCTTTCCTCAAGTGTCTCACTATGAGGCCTAATTTGAGTAACTAGTCCAATTACATGTGCAAAAAAAGAGTCTACATTCTTAGACTCTTTCATACAAAGTGTTTCAAAATCTCTTCTCAACATTTGCAGTTTTGATGTCTTGACTTTTGCCATGACTTGGTAGGTTGTCTGGAGGGTGTCCCATGCTTCCTTGGACTTCATTGCTACTACAACCCTTGGGAAGATACTTTCATGAACTACTTGAAAAATGTAGAAGAGGGATTTTGCATCCTTCTTCCTGTTGCCCTTCAACAAATCCCTTTCTGCTTGAGACAAGGCAATGTATGCTACTGCATATGCTGGTTCTAGAAAACCATTCTATAACAAATCTCAAATGTCTTGAGAAGAAAATAGGGCCTTCATTGTAATAGCACAATAATCACAATTTTTGCCATTAAACTGAGGTATCTGAGGATTAGTCAAGCTTGTGTTTGATGTTTCCATTTCCGAGTGAGAAAAAAAAATTCTATCTGTTGGTAAATATGATAAAAAACAATCTGCCCTCAAAACAATTTTAAATCCTAGTAAAAACACTTGTTTTTACACTAACGAAGTTTAACCCACACTGATACCATGTTAGAAAACTTTTATAGGGTCATTGCATCAAAGTCAACTTCAGTTGCATGAAGGATATCCAAACTACACAGAGGCTTAATTGAAATTGAAATTTAACACACGATAAAACAGTGTAAAACCAAAAAGGTTGTTGTAAATATACTCATGAAGGTCTAAAACCATATCACAACAAACCATGTTTTATATTATATTTCAAAACATAGGAAAATACATTCGCGTGATTAATCCTATTTACACTTCACTGGGGTTGTCGAGTAATTGTCTGCAAAACTTCGTAAAACTAGATTTCACGCGCCCACCACGAATTGCTTCATGATTTTCTCCACACTACCTCATAGACTTTCACCCTCTCTCTCGTTGAACATAAAAATGACTTTTACATGCATATTTGTCCCAAAACATACATTTGACTCATTCATACATGACACATCAAATATTTAAGACACAAGATGGATGATTATCCAAAATGGATGACTTTCTGAACTTGCAGAGGTTGCAGACTAAAACTAAGAGTTGCGCCCATACATATTAACCAACCCTCATTAAGTTATTTAACTCTGTGATGTGTTGCGGAATGTTCTGCATTATACTTTTGCTCAGACTTTAGTCCTTCTTCCTACAAACAAAATCGCAACATGCAAAAGTTGATTGGAAAACTATGGTGGTTGTGAGTGTGTTTAAGGCAGTGGTTGAGATTAATATTTCCAACATGATGGTGACGTGTGCTCAACTCTGAAGAAGTGATTCTAGAAAGAAACAACAACAACAGGCTTGAAACAAAAAGAAACACCAACAAGGTATATCAAGAAATAAGAACAAGGTCTAGTAATAAGGGAAGAGGTGATTCTAGCAAGAAACAACAACAAGCCTGAAACAACAAGAAACACCAACAAGGTCTAGCAAGGAACAAGAACAAAGTCTAGTAATAAGGGAAGAGGCGATTCTAGCAAGAAAAAACAGACCTGTCTCTAATCCATGACCCTAGCCTACATCTCCTCCTATGCAGATTGATTGACTTTGATCTCCATTCATTGTTCAACACAATGTTTGAATTTTATGGAAACATATAATTTTTACTAGTCTCCAATCCAAATTGCATGCCCAAGGCTTCCATGGTATCTTCAAACATATCATTCTGTCAAACAAAACCCTTGGCTCGGCTAAAAGACATGGAAATTGTATACAACATGGATCGAACTAGTGGCCCTTCCCCTCTGCACATGGCTGTGCCTCTACCGCATGGTTCCTAGTCTGATGTGATCTGTGTCAGGACCCTATGTGGCTCGGGGCCCTCAATAAGCTAATGTGTGATACCAAATTCACTGTCATCACTGACTCCTCCTCAATGCAACACCAACTTCGGAATTGGATTGTGGATTTTCATGTGTGGTTCCAAATTCACTACTATCATCGACTCCTCAATGTAACACCAACTTTGGAATTGGATCATGGCTTTTCATACCTATGCCATAGCACCGCATTTTTCACTTGTCACCCTTGGAACTTGTGCACTATCCATGAAAGGATCCATTATCCTTGCCCTTAGGCAATCTACAATGTTCTCTTAGATTAAGGAAAGCATGACATGGGGTTCGAAACCTTTTATGAGTCCCATGATCTCTCTTTACTTAAGAAAGCACGTGGGGTTGGAAGCCTTTTATGAGTCCCATGATCTAATCTCCAATCACAATCGGCATCATTACATAAGTTGGGATATGGAAAACCCTTGCTCATTTATGCAGGCTTTACAAATCGACTTACCAAATTTATCAATGATTAAACACCATGCACAATGATTGCAGATCAAACTTCTGCAACTCTCATCTTACTTGATTCTGATTAACAAAAACAACAAGTTTGATCATAGCGCTGATTAAGAAAACACACATCATAAATACAATGAACATAGTATTTACTCTAGAGAGGAAAATTAAACTAGCAAGAAAACACAAAGCATAAAGATAATGAACATAATATTTATCTCAGAAAACCTCAATTCTATGGAAAAATTTAGAAATTCTAATAGATTTCTTAGCCATAATTCTAGCCAAGCTAGCCAAATGAGCCTTCAATGCTGAAATCTTTTGGCCACTTATAAAGCCTTCCAAGCCTTTTAAAGGCTTCATTAGGTGCAATCCACATGCACAAAACCATAGGCAAACAAAAAACCATAGACCCAAAACCACTACTATAAAACTAATCAATTTTAACTCTTTGCTCGAGTCAAATTTACTTAAAACTATAATGAATTATAGAATTATTATCTACATAAAATTATACTTTATTTAAATATTCGTCTGAGGATAATATAAATTTCATAACAAAACTTAAAACAAAATTTATATCTAATTTTAATTGCGAACAATAAAATTCAAAGATATAAATAACATGAGTCATAATCATCCTTACCTATTTTGATTGGATATTACTAAAAATTGATAATAAAAATTTGATCTTACTCTAGACAAACCAAATCCATCCCATCATACTATTTTACTTCACTCAAAGGATACTAAATATAGAAAGTCCAAATCCATCAGATAATACTGTTTACTTCACTCAAAGGATACTAAATATAGAAAGTCCAAATCCATCAAATAATATCATTTACTTCACTCAAAAGGATACTAAATATGCAAGCATTATAGTCTACTCTAATAACACAATGCTTAATGAATATCTCACCTTTTAATGTGAAAGTGTATGTTAAGATATTCAAATTTTATTGATTATGAGTTCTTTGATCCATATATTGAAAAGGATTTGGGGTGATGACAACAATTAACCTGAAATATTTTAATTCTGAGCAGTTGTAAATCTCAATTTTCACTCCGTTGAAAATTAAAAAATGAGTGAAATAAAATTTTAGTGGCGACGAGTGAAATAAAATTTTAGTGGAAGATAAAGTGAAATGAAAACCCTACCTCTCGGCAAGTATGAACTTGATGTATTTTGTTTTACCATGTAAAAAAATTGGTCTAACCCGAAAACCCCAGACAATTTCATTTTTAACTATAGAAATTTTCTTTCTTTGTTCAGTAAAATACATTCTTTGTTTTTTATTTTGGAGGATGCTTTATAATTTTGTCATAGTCAAAGTTTAACTTTCAACTCTAACCAAAGAAAAGATTAACTTCACAAAACTTTTCTTGAGAATAATATCATCTTTCAAATACACAAAGTTGTGTATGCATCTCCAACAGGGGTAGGCTTGTAACTTCTGATAAGGAAATAAATTAGAATTTCAACTTTGATGAAAGTGAAAGTTCATATGATGTGTGATTTAGAAAATAGTTTTTGAAATTTTTAGATGAGGAAATTTATTTTGAAGTTTTATCAAATTAAGAATCAAAAGACTAAAATGAAAAAAGAGAAACCAATTATACAACTTATTTAAAATACAACTGTCATTAAAATTGAAAATGAAAAAGAAATGAAAAAAAATTAGTAACCCAAAATTCATAAAAATTATGGGTGTTTTGAAGTCTTCACATAAAGTTCTCCATTTTAGGTAAAAAAACTTAATGTCATTTCTTTGGTAGAAGAATCAAAAAAACTTATGAATGTATACTTCATTAAATTCATAAATGGAGCTATTATATTTCATGCTTCATAAATGGAGCTATTACCTTTCATGCTTCAGTTGATATAATCTTCTAGGTCCTTATATACCTGCCCCTATGGTTGTCATTTGGCCCAAAATATCATAAATGGAATTTTATTACAATATTCTCTATAAATTTCCATAATAGAGTGGCATATGTTACCTTAGAAAAGATTCCCTTGGGGATATTGTGGGTTTGATATTTCTAGTATGTTAGGCCAAGATCCATCTCCTTGAATGCTTTAAGGGTGAAAATAAGAATTCCTACAGAAATTTCCTCGAGGGAGGATTGTTTGTTTTTTACTTTCTCAAATTTGAGTTTAGCTTATTGGTAATCAATCTCATATGTTTTGATATATGTCATTGATGAGCCCCAATATTGCAGCAAGGATGTTGTAAATCCTAGGGCGACCAACTTTACTTTATCAACCGAGGGTTTGTACAAACTTGGAGGTGACAATGCTATATGCACAGAAGATGCAAAAGTATACTCTTGTCACTTTTCAACTGGAGTCTGGGGCGATAGACCACTAGGGTTTCTCAAACCACTCTTCTATTGTCTAGAAAGACTTTGAATACTAACAGTGAATGTAGATCTATCTTCAATGCAAGAAGTAAATGCTTGGCTATTTTAAGGAAATGAAAGCGCTAAATAGAAAGTGCTATGAAATAACATGAAATTACCTCGCTAAGAATTAACACACATTACTTGAAGAAGAGACTTAATTTAACCTTGCATTTTATCATCTAGCTATCTGGACTAAGTAGGCATGGAAATTATCTTAACATTGCTATGACTGATGTATGCATGCACTAGCTATTGCAGAAAAGAGTCTTTTGGTTTTCAATTTAGAAATGTAAATTCTATGTTAAACAAGCTCATCTTTTGCAGGGAAGGAAGTTATGGGAAAGCTGGTTGAAAATGGAATTGAGGGGTATGCAGATCAATTTGAAGGCCTACCCTAGGCTCTGATCATCATTTCTGCCCCAAACAATCTAAAAGAAGCTACTACAAGGTTTCTTGTAGTTGCTATGGTATTTCTTGTAGATGCTTCATGATCTCCTAATTTACTACAAGAAACTTAGCTGAAAGTTGTAGGAGGGTAGGGAAAGTGAAAGGAAGTGCTGGGAAGATGTATGATGGTGGAATAAGGTATGGGGAAGGTGCACACTGCCAAAGGATTAGACCAACTCTTCAGGATGGTTGGATTTTCTTAAGGTGGCTGTCCACGGTGGCTACAAAACAGAAATCTAAATTAGTGGTTGGTAGGATTGGGCTAGAGGTGGAGAATACTTAGATGAGGCTGGTAGAATGAGTTCCTCCCTGTAGATCAAAACCTCCTACAACAACACATATTCGTTTCTTCATTCATGCACAAGTTTATATAAATGTGGAAAAGATGAGTTGAATTTGAGAAATTATTTTATTGAGCGCTAAAGGCTTAAACCTATGGAATGGAATTCTTTCTAATCTACAACAAACTCAAGAAACCAAAGTGACAATTGTTGGTGCTTCTAAGAAATCATAAACAATGATCTACTCAATAAGAAATCCTAAGCTATGCAATAACCAAATGATAAATTTGTTTTTGGGGTTGTGAGAGTGGGGCTCTCAAACCATGATCCCATGAGGGAGATGAGGATGAGGACATTGTCACAAGCGTTTCTAAAGTATTTTATTTCACTATTGTAATATTGGTCTACTTTTCCAACTAATGGAAGAAAAACTAACCAATCATTCAAAGACTTGTAAAATAAACAAAGAAGAAATAGCTTCAACAGCTAATCTATGGTTCTAATATAAGAATACATGTACAAAAAGAGGAACTTCTGCTACTAGGGTTGGTCCCTAACCCAAGAGCTTTAGCCCTCTAAGTTAACTCAGTGTTGGATCAAAGAAACCCTTTTCATTATCATCAAAATTTCAAAAATAACATGAGAATAACAATCACAATATCTTAGCTCCAAATTGCCTCTTGGCTACAATAAAAAGTTGAATCCTAATGAGGCCCTCTTATCTTCAAATATCACTGGCTTGGCTACCAATGAACTATGTTGGCTTGGCGCTTTTAGCTCTGAGATGATGAGATCTAGTGGAGGAATCTTCAAGTGATTGAGGAGTTAAGGAGGGAGACAAAATCTCCTACCTCTTGCTTGTCTACTTTGAGTTCACGGACTTAAATTAGCTCAAAATTGCTCCAAATCTTGTAATTAATTCACATTAGGCCATAGGACATAACATCTCACCTTTACCCTTATCACTAAGAAAAATATAATAAAATATGTAAAGAAATGTGAGAAAATTTGATTTTAATAAGCTGGAGAGTGGAATTAAGGGCCATATAATTTACCTATCGATGAGCCTAATCATCACCACCCTATTGAAAGTGTTTCTAATCCTCTCAAAAACTTAGCTTATGTCCATATCTTTCATAGCTCTTGTGGTCTCTCTGACATCCTGATCCTTAGGCTCTATGGTAGGGTGCTCCATCTACTTTGGCATGCTTGTTGGCTTTCATTCCTCAGCAATCTCAAGGTGTTCTCACAATGTGTGATTTCTTGTTCTTATGTAGCTAGGCATCTTGGTGCAAGCTAAGGATCATTAGCGATGATGTTGTGGGTGTTAATGACATCCACTAAATTTATTTTTTCTGCTTTGACGTAAAGGGGATATTTTTCTTCTCTTTCCAACACCCTCTTCACCTCCTTAGCCCTAGCCTCCTCATGACTCATCCATGATGCAAGGGCCATTAGTTGTAATTCCCCCATCTTTGCATTGGGGTCGCACACAATTAATTTTGTTAAGGCCAAGTTGTGCAAGTAGAATTCATATATCTTGTCCTTATCCTCTAGGGTGCTCTTATCCTTGTCCCCTATTGTGCTAGTTTCTTGATCTGAAATTGCAGCCATTTATCTTTGAGGTACAAGGCATATGATTTTGGTGATATCCTACACTAGAGTGCCTCCATGGAGAGGCTTTCCATGGTGGCCAATTGGCTCTATTTTTCCTGTAACTTCCTCCTTATCCATGTGCTTTTTCCCTCTAGCTGAGATCTCATCATTTGTTCCATGTCTCTTATCTTACTCAACTCTCTTCCCATCTCCAATAGTTTCTCTTCCATATGGACCACATACTCTACTTTCTTTGATTTAGGAATTTGCATCCAACGATGTGTCCTTCTCTCTTTCTCAAGCTCAAAGAAGAGAGGGATGGAAAATTTCTGTGGTATTACTCTACCTCCCTCAATGAATATATAACAAGAGCTTTGATTGGGTTGTGGGCTAGGTTGCTGCAACTCTTGGAACTCTCCCTTAGATGTCTTTGGAGAATTTTCCCCCTCCTGCACTTTTGTTGCTGCTTCCTTGCCTTCCCTCTATCCCTATTGTCTTTCTTGTAGATTTTTTTGTGTTTCCGGTAGTGTTAACATAGTTTCCTGTAGGACTGTCTGATGATCATCTAGAAGGATTTTTCCTTTCTGAAATGGCGTCAAATGTGCATTTTCTTACTTTATTGATGTCGACCTAGTGACAGGATTCCTAACATAGGTGACTTTGGGGAAGCTTCTTTTGATGTGCCCTATACACTTTTGGTTTCTAGGGAAAATATCTTTTCTTACTCTTTTGGTGACTCAATTATGATCGGAGTCCTGGTGCGTGTTTATGGTTTCCCTTGTTTGATCTTGGTACTCCTTGTTTTGAAATAGAGGGGAGTCTAACTATGTCTTTTTCCTCTTGACATGACAAGCGTGCTTAGGGATGTCAAGGAAACAATTGTCTCCTTCTTAGTGGGTTCAAGGGACCACCTTGGATATTTCTCCCCTTCCATGGTATGTTCCTCAGGGCTTGCCTCTTCCTTCTATTCTTCCTCCTAACCTTTGTCTTCTCCTTTTTCTTCTTTTGTTTCTTCTTCCTTTGTTTTCTCTGTTTCTTCCTCCTCTTCCTCCTCTAGTTCTTCCTCTTCCTCTTCTTCTACCTCCTCTTCACCACTAGAGGTATTTTCCCTATCATATTTAAGGGCTTGTATTTCAATCACAACCTCTCTATTCATGTCTCTAAATGTGGATCATTGAATAGGGATTCTTAGCTGGCTCAAGGAATCCTCTAGTATTCGCTTAATAAGTCCATGGTGTGCCAATTGCTAATATTTCCTTCTTGGACATTTAGGCTCATGTCTAATATTGATTTTAGTAAGAACTAGGGTACACTGAGTCCTTTGCCCATGGGTATCTCCTCTCCAAATCTAAACTCATTGAGGAGCCTAAATTGGTAGCCATAGATTATACTCAGTCTCCCTTCCCAAGAGATATATTTGAGAATATGATAACTCACCTCATTCCAAGGATAGGGAAGGATTTCCCTTCTTATCCCATTTTTTTCCTCAATTGGCTCTTCATCCCTTAAGAATAAGTTTTTCTTTGCAAAATTTCTTGCAACCTTATCCTCCTTTCTCCATTGCATCCCTTGAGGAATTGTAGTGGTTCTGCTAATTACCTTAGGAGTAATTGTAATTAAGAGTCCCCTTACCAAAGTAGTAGCACTGGTTCTAGCCTGAGGGTTAAGTGCCATGGAAAATCCTTGAGCTACATCATCATCATACCCTCTGAGTAGCTCAAAGAATCCAAACCAGTTATGCCTTCTAAATATTTATACCATAGGAGGATGGAGATGTATCCTAGATATCTCTGTGGGTTCCCTTCTGTTAAATGCCCCTGTCGCGTTTCTTCTCTAGTTAGTTGACTGTAGGGAGTTTGGTAGGCTAGACTTAGTGCTTCTAGGGTGACTAAGAGTTTAGAATATTGGTGGATAGCTGCAATTTCTTTCTATCTCCACACAACTTTTAAATTTCACACAATTTTGTCTAAAACCCCAGGTCAACTATAATCACTTAGAAAACTCAGTTTTTTTCTTTTCCTAGCTATCAATTCATAACACAAGAGCTATGGTCCACCTACCTTTCACTATAATTATTTGGATGAGGATAATTGTTGAACAGCTAGACCCTAGATACCCGCTTCCAGAGTTCTTTGTGACTTTCCAATGCTTCCTGTAGCTCCCTATGTTTCATGTAGTTGTTCCTGTAGTTCTATTTATTGTAGGGTCGCTGAAATAGGTTTTCTTCCTCGATGGATCTCCAAGGTGGTCCCAGTCTTCTCTGATCTCGAAATGAACAAATGGTGCATGATAATTTGGAATGTTTTCTATTTGGTCGATTCCTTGGAGTGTTTTATTCACTAGCAATGTACGGGATTTCTCTTTAGGACCATTGGCCCACCGTTAGTTATCATGCAGCCTCCCCTCATAACCATCACCCACTTTCACACAACTTAACTCGACTACCTTTTCAACTCATTCTCCTTTATGTGCATGGCAACGTGTCTTGCTGACTAGGAGTTCAGTTTTTGTTTTCAAGCTGAGGGTGTCCAAGTTAACTCGCCACCTCCAACTTATAAATTTGAAATTTTTCATATTCCAACACTTTTATCATATCATATTTAGGGAAGAATTTATATGAGGTGCCATACCTATGCCTTCCTTCACTTGGTTGATGCATGCTAGAGGGTGACTTTGATGTGATTCTTTTTGTTTAGGTATGTGCTTTTCCTTGGTCACTTTTTTGTATAGTTCTTCATGTTGATGTGGTTATCTTCTTTATTGTTGTGTGCGGGTGATTGGTCTTTGTTTCTACTGCTAAGATCTGGGTAGGAGTCATAATGTCTGCAGGGGTATTAGAGCTCTTTACTTGCATGGATGGTGAAGGAGAATGCATGGAGAAACTGTTGTTGTGATAACACAAGTGGCTACAGGGTTTCCTGTAGTTACTACATCAAATCTTGTGGCTGTCTTTTTTCATCATTCTTTTCCTTTTTTTTTTCACTTGGATGAGGAATGGGTGGTGATGTAGGAGTGGAAGGATGGAAATGGAGGAGATGGAGTGGTAGGTAAGTGATACCAATGATGGCATGACCCTTGGACTCTCTTTTTTATTTTTTTTGTATATTTTTTCATTTTTCTGAGTGGTTTTTGATGGAGATGGAGGTTGGTATGGTCATGAGATGGTGTTGGGTGAGAGGTGGTGAGGTGTATGGTCCCCTCTTTCAACCTAGAGCAAGATTGCATCATCATTTTCCAATTAGTGCTTCATTCATGTATTTTGTCAGGACATCATGTAGTACTATAGGAAACCTTGTAGAAGTTTGAAAATTGCATGAAAATTGGTTTTTGATGCCTTAAGTGAGGATGGATGATGGATACATAGTAGGCATGGGAGATATGTAGTGAATGGAGGAATAATGTGGTGATTTTGGCTTGATGTCCCTTGAACTCTAAGTGCTTTGTTTCCTTTAAAAACCTACAAAAATCACAGAATTTTATTAGCGGGCAGGTTTGAGGTCCCTACAATAGCATTTTTCTTTTTTTTCTTTTTTGAAAGACACACAGGTTGCCTCAAAGGAGAGTTTAAACATGTTTTCTTGCCCTAGGCTCCTCAAGGAAGGTTTTCAACCATGGATCTTTTTATTTTCCTTTTTTTCCACTCTTGGGCTGCCTCAAGGAGGTTTTCAACCCAAAAATTGGCCTCAGGTACCTCATAGAGTTTTTCACCAAGGTCACTTATTGTTTTTTTCTTTTTTTCATTTTTTTTTCAGAAATAAAATAGTCTTCAAGAATTTGGTGAGCTGAAAGCTGAGAAACTTCAAAGCACATTCACTTCCTCACTGATGGTACTGATGAATTCTTACCCGTGACAAAGGTCTCTTATGGTATTTCTATCTGTATTCATTTAAAAGCAAGGGGATGCCTTCTTCATTAATGGTCCTTATTTTCACAACCCCATTGTCATGACACTTTTCTATCAGATATGGGCCCAACCACCTAGTCATCAATTTTCCTTTGAAGTCCTTGAACCTGGAGTCATATAGCAGAGCCCAATAACCTTCTTGAAAAAATTTGTCTTTGATGTTTTTGTCATGCCAATCCTTTCTTTGTACTTGAATAAATTTTGTGTGTAGGAGGGTTGGCATCCTAAATTCATATAAACCATTGAGATGGAGGAGCCTCTCTTGTTGTGCCTTTATAACATCCAAATCCAACTGTGATGCCATTCTCAAAGTGTTGTACTCAATCTCAATGGAGAGTAGAGCCTTCTTCCCATTGAGAAAGTCATAAGGGGTGTGGTTGTCTTCCAGGTTGTATTATAGGCCCAAGTGGCCTCCACTAGTCTGTCAACCCAATATTGTATGTTTCTTCCCAACATTGGTGAGAATTCCTTCCAATGCTTTGTTAGTAACCTCTACTTGTCCATTGGCCTAAGGATGATAAGAAATTGACTTCCTCTATTTGATCTTATGCTGCCTCAACAAATTTTCAATCAGGTGTGAGGTGAATTGATCTCCCTCATCAATGACTAGCTCTCTATGGTACCCAAACTTGTAAAATACATTCTCCCTCAAGAACTTAGCCACTTTCTTTTTGTTGCTACCTTGACAGCCTTGGTTTCATCCCACTTTTTCAAATAATCAGTGCATACAATTATGTACTTTTTCTAACCTGATGGTGGATCAATGGGCCCAATGAAATCCATGCCCTAGTTGTCAAATGACTCAAGAGTCACTTGAGGTTGCAAAGATATTTCATCCCTCGGGGTAGGTTTTCCTATTATTTGGCACTGGCCACATCGACTAGTGTATCTTCTTGCATCTTGGTGGAGGGTGGGCTAGTAGTAGCCAAATTGCATTACCTTGAAGGTTGTCCTCTTGCTTGCAAAGTGACCTCCACAAGGCCCATCATGACAGACCAAAATGACATCAAAGACTTCATCCTCCCTAACGCATCTCCTCAAAATCTGATATGGGCCTAGCTTGAAGAGATTGCTCCTAATCCAAGTGAATGGGGCACTCTTTCTTAAAATTCTTCTTTTTTTCCTTGGAGGAAATATTTGGAGGGAACTGTATAGCCACTAGATAGTTGGATATGTCAGCAAACCATGGAGAGAGAACTGAAATAGAAAATGCATGCTCATCTAGCAGCTGATCATTAACCATTCCTTCTTCACTACAGGCAAATCATGTATAGACAATAAATCCGCAACTACATTTTCTCTACTAGGATTATCAATGATAGTTAGATCAAACTATTGTAATAAAATCAACCATCTAATAATTCTAACATTCACATCTAGCTTGTTCATCAAATATTCAGTAACAACATGGTTAGTATGTACAAATCTTTGGTAATTGGTGATGTAGTGTCTAAATTTATTGAAGGAATGGACAACACCTAGGAGCTCTTTGTTAGTCACAGTATAGTTCAATTCAGCCTTGGACAAATTTCTGCTAATGAAATAAATGGCATAAGGAAACTTGTCATCTATCTGGCCTAGATATGCTCCTATAGGTTTTTTAGATGAATCAGCATGGATGTGGAAAGGAATATCCCAATTTGGGCCTCGGAGTATGGGTGCAATAGTCAACTTGACCTTTAAGGTTTCTAGGGCCTCTTGGGAACTTTCTGACCAGAAAAAATTAGAGTCCTTGGCCAATAGTCCAAACAAAGTTGAGGCTACTTTGTTAAAGTCCTTTATGAATATCCTATAGTATCCAGCTAAGCCCAAGAAACTTCTAACATCCCTTTGCTTCTGAGGATTAGTGACTCTCTTTATGATAACAATTTTATTTGGGCCCACTTGTAGTCCTTGTTGGGATATTGAGTGACCTAGAACAGTCCCTACATTCATCAAGAACTCACACTTCTCGGGACTAAGGGGTAGGTTCATTTCAATGAACTTATTTAATAATTTCCTCAAGTTAGAGAGAGTCTCTAGGAAATCACACCCATAGGGAGTGAAATCATCCATATATATTTCAACAAAGTAATGGACTAGATCTGCAAAGATGCTTAGAACTACCCTCTGAAAAGTGGTAGGGGCATTACATAGTCCAAAAGGAAGGACCCAATAAGAAAAGGTACCCAAAGGATAAGTGAAGGTGACTTTATCTTGGTCCTCTAGGTTGATATGTATCTGATTGTAACCTCTGAATCCATCCAAGAAAGAGAATAACTTGTTCCCTGCAAGACCATCCAAGACTTGATCAATCAAAGGTAGAGAGAAATGGCCTTTTTTAGTGGATTTATTTAACTCTCTATAGTCCACACAGATCCTCCATTTTCCATTCTTCTTTGGGACTAGAACTAGAGGAGACACCCACTCACTATCTGAGATGGGGTAAATGAACCCTGCATCCAACAACTTCTGTAGTTCTACTTTAACTATGTCTTTGAGTGTTGCATTCATTCTCCTCTGGGGTTGGCACATTGACTTGCAACTTTCCTTGATGTAAATGTGGCGAGTACACATGGAAGGGTGCACTCCCTTCATTTCCTTATAACTCCATACAAAGGCATCCATAAGCTCTCTTAGCATGTCACATAACTCCTTTTCCTAATGTGTAGAGAGAGAGGCATTGATATTCAATTTTTTAGCTAGACCAAATTCTATCATCTTGACATGAGTAGGACTTGATTCAACTAGACATAAATCAGTCCAAGGTTTATCTTAAACTTTCTTTACTAACTCATCAAGAGACATGGTGTTGGGGGGTTGATTCTAGAGGATTTGATCAATCAGGTCATCTTCATCAGGTTTCCCCCCTCATACAGTAGCATCTATGGTACATATTGGGTAATATGCGACATGATATACTTCGTATCCCTCCTCCTCTTCTAGCCATAAGGGTAAGTCATGCTTTAGATATGGTTGAGTAGGACGGTACAAGACCAATTGTTTGGAAAAATGCCCATTTTTAATGGTCATATTCCTAGCCCTGCAACTTATGTAAGCATCAGTAGTGGCTAGCCATGGCCTTCCAAAGCTGAGAGGATAATCATTGAACTTGGTATTAGGTTGGAGAACTAAGAATTTAGCAAGGTATTCCCATGAATCAATGGAGACCATCACATCCTTAAAAACTCCCTCAGGAGCTACTTTGGATCTGTCTACAAGTTGTAAGACTGTTGTGGTCTTCCTTAATGATCCTTGGAGATTCAATTTAAGCACAGTCTCCTTAGTCATCACATTGATGGTAGCCCCAAGATCAAGAAAGGTATGGGGGACAATGATACCATCAATGTGCACACCTACCATAGGACTTCTACGGTCTAGATACTTTAGGAAAATCACTCTCCCCAACATTAAGTCAGACAACTGACAAATGACATTAATGGAAGGGGTATTGTTGGCTTGAGGGGGCCTGACCTAGGTTCAATGTTAATTAGCCCGCGGAGCATGGACCAAAGTCTCACCGAAAGCAGTATGGGGGGATGTTGGAACCAAGTTTTCACACCCTAAGATGGTTGTGATGTTATTTCATTCCATCTATCCCTGCCTTCGCACACGCTGCTTTGCTCTAGGGCTTGCAAAACAAGCCCACTATTCCATCATTTAATACCTTTGCAAAAGGGTACGGTCGACCTTCGCACAGCCTTAGTTTGCTACTCAGGTACTTTCGCACTGCTACGGTAGTGATCCATGTAGATTCCCCAATTAATTTAAGTGAATTTCTTATCTTATCAAACAATTATAGTTAACACCATGTAAATATATATTTTTCATTGCGTTCAGTTATTTAATGTAATTGCATTCATTTGCCCATCACATAAGCATAATAAAGGAAATTCATATATAACATATCAAGATGCATCAACAGAACAAAGACACAGAAATTGCAGAATATCTCTCTTTATTAATATCTTCCAAGTGTTTACAAACTCTTTCCACCCTGCACACATCGTTGCAGGGGAACGTGCACTCAGTTGCAGACTTCTACCCTAGGCTTCTACACACTCAGCTGCAGAGCCTCTACCTATGCTATGACTCAAGACATAGACTTATTACTTCAGAGCTACGACTCTCTTACATTGTCTGTTTATTGATGATTCTAACTACTTAGAGCTTCGCTCTTTTTATACAATTCCATTGTCCACGGACCATGGGTAGATCTGTTATAGCTGACTTTACTTTACAAAAATAAGGGTGGACTATCCTTTATGACACATGAAACCTTCGCATTCCGCAACCACAAAATGTAGATTCCTTACAATTTTATTACAAAATTTGACTCAAACATGGGCTTTTAGCCCCAAAACTATCCTTGGGGGATCCAGCTCCCAACAGGCCCCCAACAAAAACATCATGACTCGCCTTTAAGTCACTCGATTGGCGCGTAGATCTTCACACAAAGCCCATCCAGCTTGACCCATATGACTGCAACCTCGGTGGTGCACTGAGTTGTCGCCTGCTTCACATCTTCCACTGTCTTCTTGTTCATTTCTCCTGTGTTATCAGACTGAAGCTTTTGTTGCATCACTTGTAGAGTCACAAGCTTGCCTTCAATATTTCCTGTGACTACGTAAGCTTCCTCCAGCCAAGGCTTTAGTCTTTCCTTCAGCACTACTTCCTTGTGTAGCGCTACGTCCACCTGCTCCCTCAACTGCTTGGCCTCCTATAGCTTGGCTAGCCTCTATGTCAGTGTGATGGTTCACGCTATACCCTTAACTTCATCATAGCATTGTTGTAGTTCGCACACTTCTTCTTATAGCCTCTATATATTTGGGTCCTCCTGCAAGCTTGTCAGGATCTCAAATGATTGCTCGAACAACCACATGTAGTCTGCTACCATCGCAACTGCCTCTGTGACAATTGTCGCCTGCTATTCCTTTACTTCTGGCGGTGTGGAGGGCTAGGCCCTCAACTGCATCTTAGTAATTTTTAGGTTCAACTCCAATTGAACCCATGCCATCTCAGTCCAAGTGTCACGCACCCCTATGGCCAGCTTACAGATGTGTACCTCGACTAGCTCTTCCTCTGAAATGGCCAACTCTGGAACCATTCTACATGCCTCCTCAACAACCTGCATGATCTTCTTGCTCTGGTTGGTTTCCTCGGTCTCAATGATGATGGCATCATTTTTTTGTAGGGCCATTTTTTCATTTTTTATCAGTGATGAGCCCCAAAAATGGATAATTATATGGGCTCATCCAAGCTCCTACTTTGACTTAATCCACCATTCTCATTAGTTTATTGCATGTTTTTTATTATATTTATGCTAATAGAGTGAATTGGGTTAGTCATTATGCCAACAAGTCTAATGGGTACTTTGTGCAGTGTTTTGGTCAATTTTGAGACAAAATCAAAGGTTTTAATGAGCACTTGGCAGCCAAATTCGTGGAAGAACAAGGGAGAGGATTTTTAGGAAGGTGTCCCATTCATTTATGGGTCCTTACCTTGAATTCTCCACCATCAGCTCGGAGTTCAAGGACCACCAAATTGATTATCACAAGGGCAGCCGAGCAAGTCAAGTAGGACTGTTGTTAACTACAAGTTTTGGCATCCAATTCCCTAAAGCATAGGAGGACTGTTGGGGTCCTCAATTTGTATAAATAAGAAGGCTTAGGGCCTCATTTTGGTTAGCCAGTAGTTAGTCACTTTGTAGGTAGAAGTTAGCTAGTTTGTAGTTCGATTTTAGTCAATAGATTAGCTTTTCATTTTAGCACCTTTTCAAGCTTTCCCTTGTGGGCAGTTTTTGATGTAACTCTTGTAGAGTACCTGTTATCCTTTCTTACCTGCCCATACTCCATCCAACCTACCTGCTTCATCCTCCATTCCAGATCCTTGCCTTACCTTTGCCACGTTCCCTCATGTTGACCTACTTTCCATATTATTGTGTAGCATTGCCTTCTCTCTCCTTGAACAAAACCAACCGTCCTTATCACTCCTTAGCTCCATCCTCCAAGTCTAGAACTCCCCTACACCCTTATTTCACCTCCATACTCATTCCTCCACCTTTTTCCCTCCATCCATGCTCCAAAATCCCATTTCTGAACATCCTGTAGAAATTACAGAACATCCTGTAGAACCCTTGCAGACTTCCTGTAGAAGCTCACGAAAGCGATTTCTCGAGATCTGATCACTGTGAAACTCTTAGGAAGGGTGCTAGGGACCCCTTAGGACCTCTTCTAACCTTCCCAGCCTCCTGCAAGAATTTCCTCTCGCCAATCCACCTTTGCACAGTCAAAAGCCAGTTAAAAGCACATGCATGATAGTTCTAACAACTTATTCAAAAATATAAAAAGATGTTTTCTTCAGATAGAAGTAGCTTAGACACATGTATTTTACCTTC